>RCUC01160630.1:0-46572 GCA_003697995.1 Taxidea taxus jeffersonii | reverse complement strand
ATAGATAGATATCTATATCTGTATCTATAGATACAGAAATATAATTTTACATGTATTTAATTATAATTTTAAGTTTTGGGGGTAGTATTTTTTAAAAACTGCAGCCATCATGTTATTCCACTCATAGTTACTTCAGTAAGCTTCTCTAACAAATAAAGATTAAAACACACACACACACACACACACACACACAATCCCAATGCCGTTACCACACCTATCAAAAGTAACAGTAATTCCTTAATATTTTCTGATACTCAGTCCGTATTCAGATTTCTCTGATTATCTTAACATGTCATTTTACAGTTGATTCATTTGAATCAGGACCCAGAGTTTAGATTTTATAATCCATCTGAGGGTAGAGCCAGTGAAGGTTTGAGGGTGGGGAAGAGCCAGTGCCATGAAGGGAAACAGTTATGTGATAGGTGGTGGGTGGGATGAAGTGAAGAAGGGACCTGGTAATGAGCCTGTGCCATGGGTCCATTTGAGACGTAGGTCGGCAGGGCTGTTGCTGAGGGATCGAATGCAAAAGAAATTATGGAGGCATAATCAGAGGAGCTGGGAAATATTTGGCTGACTGGAAAATTGGGGATACCATTAATCAAAATGGGGGCCTAGAACAAAGTGTAGGCTTAGAAGGTCCAGTGTTCATCCCTGGATTAAAAATAATTACGGTCTAGTGTTCATAGGAGGAGAGTTTGTCATCCTTAAATGAACCATACTCCACTTCCCTCAGGCCTTACCATCAGTTCTGCTCCTGCATTATCGGGGGATAGAACCATCTGCATAATATCCTGGGCCCCATGAGTTCCTTCCCAGAAGTTTTCAACACAAGAACCCCAAATATTTTGTGAGGAGAAGCTGCTTTTTAGGAAGGATGGCCATGGAATTATCTGAGGAGAACGATATCCTAACTGTGTGTCTCTCCGGAGAAGGGGCCCTGCCGGTTGTCTCTGGCTCTGTGATGTTCTGTGTGTTGGATCGCTACAAGCAGGTGCTCCTACACTGGGAAGTAGCAGGGCAGGGAAGAGGTTCGAGTTCTCTCCCAGGTACTTTTTTATTAGCATGAATCCCTGAGTTCCTAAGTCGCTCATCCTTCTGGATTTTCCAGAAATCCAGGCCCTGTCAGACTCAACAGGACGAAGGTACATGTGACAAGGACTTACTCAGAGTACAGTAGAGGCCCAGACAGTGCTCTCTGAGCTCTACATGTATTATCACGTTTACTCTTTATAACATCTTTGTGAAATCAGTAAAACTATCGTCCTCACTTCACAAGCACAGAGAAGATAAAGTCACAAAGCCCCTAAATGTGGCAGAGTTAGGATCTGAAGCCAGACAGTCTGGGCCAAACTTCTGTGTCCTAAACCACTTCTGCTGTGCCACCGTGAACCAGAGCCTCTCCATGCTGTGACATCGGTCAAACCCAGACTGACCACCAGTAACACACAGGCCAGCAGCCTCCTCGTCACCTGTGTACCTTCTGTTAAGTTTTCTTGAACTTCACCAGGTTCCAGGAAAACGCAGTGGGCACATCTCAGAGGAGTAGAGGGGACTGCCGCAGAGCATTGTGGGTACTTCCATCTTGGCAAAGAATTCCTGTTGTTCTCATCCCTGTCCTTCCCAGACTCCCAAATACAGAATCCTGAAGGTTGTTGCCCTTTCTCCAGAGGAGGGAACTGAGTTGAGGCAGAGGGACAGTGCCGTCTCTTGTCTCAGATGCACAGCTTGAGAAAACAGGAATTGTTTGGAATTCACCACATCCTAGCTCCTTTGCATTTGTGGAAGAATCATTCCAAAGCAAGACAGCACCCAAGGAAGTCCCACAACTGATGTTACCTCCCTCCCCCACCCCCATTTCAGAACAGAAGGAGACATTAGTGAGCATCTAGAGGACTGATTCTCAACCTTGAGAGCAGGCAGGAGTAACTGGGGGAAGGGGCGACCTGTAGAAACTACAGGAGCCAGGTCTCAGCCCGTTCACATCGTCTGGGTGGAGCACAGAGATTGGTGTTTGCAGAAGCTCCCCAGGACCGAACTCAACCTCCTTGATTTCTGGATGAGACCGCAGCACAGAGGATATCTTGAAGAAGAGGGAAGGTAAAGGCCCCACATTCAGATATTGTCCCCACTGTGTCAGGAACATGCCATGTGCTCCCCTCGCCCTCTTGCCCCTAACCCCCGCATCAGGCTCCTTGAACCTAGAAGAAAGGGCCATCCAGGCAGAGAGGAAGCATGGCTAAGCATGGATTCTAGAAAGCCTGTGCCTCTGCGCTTCCTCTGCTGTTTTCATTCAGCAGTTGAGATCTGCACAGTATTTTAAACTAGCTTGTGATGGTGTATGGGCTTCTGCTGCCTAGACATGCTTTCTGGACTCAGAAAGATATCTAAATAGAAATGGCTTTGCAATGCTACCCCAAGAGAGAACACATTTAGTTGGCCAGCACACCACACCACATCCCCTGACTCCAGGAGTCAGGTTGCTTCTCTCCAGACCTTTCTTCTGGCTTGCCTTCTACCTGCAGCTGTGTACCTCTGCTCCTTGTTTAATACTGTTCAGAGTGTGGGCTACAGACCAGTGTTGCCTGTCCAGTGTGTGTCACTGGCCCAGCATAAGATACATCTTGAAATGGAATATTTAGAATCCTCTATAACCATGCAATGTTTCCATGACATCTAAGTGTGTGATCGTTTTCCTACTAATTTATCTTTATAGTATTTTACCAAAGTAATCCTACAAAAACATAGGTCAGGGTAAAAACACCTGGTCATTCATCCATAATCGTTTGAGAAACTCTGTTCTAATTATGCAGTTTCCTAATTCTATCAAAAGGGTAGGCTCTGGACTCTTGTTTTTCTTTGCCTTGTTCTGTGAGCTTATGTGAATATATTTGTATTACAGATACAAATCCCTTCTCCTTTCCCACCTGTAAAGGTATCTTTCTGTTTGTAGGATACTTACACAAAATGGGGATCTTTTCCCATAATTCCTAAGGTAACCCACTATCTATCTTTTCAGACATGGATATCTATGACAATAACAGAGCATCTTCAACAAAAATGTTTTGCTCAGGTGCATACAGCTGCCCTGTACTCAGCTGACACTGTTACTTCTCTTGTATGAAATTAGCAGCTTCATACTATAGGTATACCTTTTTGAACTATCTGCCTTGACAGTGTTTTCAATGTTTTGTTTAAAAAAAAAGAAAGAAAACAAAAAACATAGCATTGGCATTCAGTCCTGGAGAAAGAACTTCTCCAGGTGTTTCCAGAGAGTCTGGCATTTCAGTGGAATATTCTGAAGTCTTAATAAGTTCTCCTGGGATACTAAATCTCTTTAGACTTTGGTGAATATTTTGTTTCTCCCACGATGCTCCCACCATCTGAGGGCCTTGTGCAGGTGGGCTGAACTTAAAACAAACCTGATGTGCGGAAGTTCACACCAGGAAAATCGATAGATGGCAGGTGAGTGTTGGGAAAGGAGGAATTACTCAGATACAGAAAGTTTTTCCACTTTATCAAAGGAATCAGCATAAGTGATCTGTGCTAGTATATTCAAAAATGATCGAACCTTTCAAAATCAGATTTAAGCTCAACTTTTCGGAATAGAAATATAACCAAAGTGAGGCCAACCAGCGGGGATTGACTTTGGGTGGGATTCTCTTCTAACCGTAGTCTTCGCATCTAAAACAAAAACAAAAAAACTCAGCAGCAAAGGTATAGGATTGGATGGTTTCCAACCTCTCTTGAGACTCAACACATTAATTACTCTGTGACTTCTTCCACTGTCTTCATGTCTCTGGTTTCCCATTCTTGTTTTTCTGTCTAGTCCTTTTGGTTAAGGGGCCGCCACGGGAACTTAAAAAAAATTTTCATTGTCTTTCTGCTTGCTGGAGGCCTGGGGTCACTGATGTTTCATGCTGTATCTCAAATGTGTGTGTTTATGAGTGCTTTGAATCACCATGTCAGATTTCCCTGTGTCTAGATTTTAAAATGATGCATCATTTTGTTCTTTACATTTTTAGATCTAGAAATGACTCACATGCAGGAAATGCAAATTCACAGACCACCTTAGGACTTGAAAGGAGGTGTCCTCCTCATATTTCCTTTAGCAGGATATTTTCAAGCCTGCCTCATGAGAAAGAAGGCCCAGCACTCTAACTCACTTTTTAAAAAATCTTTCCAACTGCACTGCCTGGCTCACGTTTCAGCCCTCTTGTCCTGTCACCTGCCCACCCAACCCATTTCCTACCACCTTGTTGCAAACAAAAGGGATCAATGAAGAGGTGTCAGGAGACCCCTTTCCCCTTGCAGGAGAAGGGCCCCTCCTCGTGGAACGGCTTGCAGTCCTCAAGCTGCGCCTTCCAGCCCTCTGCTGGTTTGTGTCTGTAGGCTGTGTTAAGCCTCCGAACAATCTCCACCATAGTGTTCTGATATCTCCCTACTAATGACCATGTCCTTCCTCTACTTTAGCTCTGCACATGAGCTTCCTTCTGCATTTCCCACCTTCCTGGAAATATTTGTCAGGACCTCTGGCAAAACTACCAGCAGTTATCCCAAGCCAAAAATGCATGAGATGGAAAAACTTGATGTGTTGCTATTATCATCTTTATCATTGTAACTGGTAAAAATGGGTGCTTATTTAGAGATAGAACATAACCCTGTCTGACCCTTCTGTATCCGATATCCAGCACAGGGAACGTTCCCTATTGCTATATCATTTGGCAGTTAAGAGCACCAGTGCTGGGTGCAAACTGGTAAGTTAAAATGAGATAGGTCTGCCCTCTATTAGGTGCCTGACCTCCACAAGTTATTTCACTTCTCCATGGCCTAGATTCCTCACTAGTGAAAGATGGGTACCTTCTCAATGGGATTTTGGGGAGGATTGAATAGATAGATCCAAAGGATAGTGTCTGGCATCTGGTGAACCATTCATCAGTGTGCAAGTACAGTATTTGTTACTCCTACAAGTTACGTAATTGGAATTGACCCTGGACCACTCAAGTCAGGTTTCAGCACAAATTGCAGCTCTAAGCTAGAAATTGGGATTGCCAAAGAATTAAAAAACCTAAAAACCAAACCCAAAAAATCTAGATCTCTCCTAGTCTTTTCAGTACTTGGTGTATGATGCTTGCTAATCCAAGGGAACAGTGGCAGACATTCTGGGCCCGAATGAATGACCCTAGAACGGGAGGGAGGAGGATGGAGATGAACAGGAATGGATACGGGATGGAGAAGGACCATTGGCTGGGAGACAAGAACATCCAGAAGTGCCTTCTATGATTGCTTCCTTCTCTTCCCACCTGTAGCACTTTCTGAATTAACATCTCCTCTGTTCCCCATGGAGAAGGACTAGCCTTAGGTATTAAAATGATCTTAAATGGGGGCACCTGGGTGGTCCAACTCTTGGTTTTGGCTCAGATCATGATATTGAGTCCCATGTGCAGCTCCACGCTCAGTACAGAGTCGGCTTGGGCTTACCTTTTCCTCTCCTGCCCCTCCCCCTCTCAAATAAATGAATAAATCTTTTTAGAAAAAATGATCTTAAACAAAAGTCTTAAGACCTTTCCAACCACCAGAGTATTGCCTCATCTGAACCAACCCCGTTGGGTCCAGTGAACCTCAGCATAATTCTGGAGGTCCACTTTGGCTCTAACCATGTCAAAGAATCATCGGCACAGTGACCTGGGGCCCAGAAAAGTCAATGAGGTACTGTACCAAAGGGCATTTGGGTGGGGGCTATTCAGAGCGACTGTGTTAGGGATAGGGAATTTGGGGGGATTTTATATGATGACTTTCAGATCCATAAATTCAGTTGTTACTCTATTAAAAGTGAGGCAACGCATGATTCATGGAGCCTGTGGGTTCTAGAACTCATGGGCCATCAGACTGACATGGCACCTGTGGACCAGAGGCACCAGGGCCATAGGACTCCTGTCTCCAGTAAGCAGTAGCTTGCCGATGGAAATGAGAGGGATGTGCCCAGATTCCAGCCTTGTCTGTACTGTAAAAAAACACAGCTGGCTAAATTTGGCTTCCTGCCCTTCCTCTGGGTAGCAGCAGAAATGCCAAAGTGAGGAATGGGGTGGGGGATGAGGGATGAGCATCGCATGAAGGAAGCATGAGCGTACGAAAAGTACGCTCTCGGTATTTGTAGGACCCACTCCAGGCATGCCTGTGCGTACACTGGGGCATAAAGAGATCCCCCAAACAAAAATGCATGTATCCACATTTTTATATTTCTCTAACGCCGTCCAGCCTTGCGGTTATAATGAAGGTGTCATCTATTATTTGTCTGATTTTTGGTGCTAAAAAATTTCATGAGCCTTCTTTGGTACATCTTTGGAGGTTTACTTGTCTTTCACCGTTGTTTTATGATCTAGCAGGAGTGTTCAAATACCTCTGGAGTTGGAACCAGAAGTAGGCAGCTTAGAATTAAATTGAAGTTTGATCCTCCCCACCCCCCCCCTTGCCTCCAGCCTCCTGCAGTACTGGCATCTTGTGACAGGAGACCAAGGCATGGGGTCCCTAGACAAGTGGTGGGGGGGGGGGGGGGGGCGGGTACTGTAGAAAACAGAAATGCCTGTGAAATCTCAGCCTGCAGGCGTCTGGAGAGACAGCGCGTTTCATTCTTGATAAACGCCAGCAGAAAAGAGCAATCAGCCAAACGAGAGCTGGACGAATTAAATGGCTGAGTATTATTTCAAAGGAGAGCTCGGGCCGCATCAGAAATCCCCCATCAGCTGTAATAACACCAATTACTTTGCCGATTGCAGATTCCACCGTGATGTGTGTAGTGCAATCAGGCGTCGGACTCTTGCAGGGGCCTGATGGGTTTTGTTTACTCCGAATGTGCATTTGTAGAGCATCTTTTGCACCCAGAGGCTTTGAGCTCCGAACATACCCACCTAAGTCCAGATTCATACCCAGCTGAGGGAGATTATCTCTGAGACGGAGGCAGAAGCAGCCTGGGCAGGCTGGACCCAGCGCCTCTCTCCTGGAAAATGCCTGCATTTAAATACAAAGAGCACAGCCGGGTGTGGTAGTTCTTCATGAGTGTGGCGATCTCCAGAAAAGCGGAGATTTGCCCGATTACGCAACCAGTAAATAAATATATTTTTTCTGATTACGAGCAAGGCTTCTTGGCATGAGACCGTTGGACAGATCACCATTAAACAGTAATAACAAACATGAAGCTCTGGGAGGAGAGAACTCGCCAAGAGTTCATTAAGTCTTAAATACTGGCGAATGGAGGTGCAGGGGCCTTCATCATCTCCCCTTGAGGATCATTTAGTTGGATGTCAAACATACAGATCATTTGAAATATGAGAAGAGATCGTAAGGGGGGAAGATATCCCTCCTCCCCTCCCCAACACTTCAGCAAGGGAAATAAAATTTGGAGGGTGTACAGGAACATTCATTTTCTGGTTACATTCGGCTCCATAGAAATTAACGGGTGTGTGGCTCCAGCAACTCTGGGGAGAGAGCTGTGATTCTCCATTTACACTCCCAACTGAGGAAGGCGCTAATCATGGGCATTTACTGAGCGCTTCGGCCTGACTGACAGCTGGCGTGGCGCTCTCTCTGTGGCTGCTGGGGGTGCAGACCAAGAGCTGAGGGCTGATTTGATTCCACTTGTGCTTAGCTGTCATCTAAGGCCAGAGCCTGGAGGAGAATGGGAAGCTGCTCTCTTCCCTCTGCTTTGTGACAAGCAACCTTTGTGTCATCTTTTTTTTTTTTTTTTTTAACCTGCCTCTTCCTCGTTCTGACTGTGATAAAGGTCCCTTCCACTTCCCCTGAATTCAAAGACAGCTGCCAGTGACTCCAAGCGATTGCCTGTGGGCTCCCCAGCTGCTGCTGAAGGCTCCCAGCTCACAGGACCAGCACCGGGGCAGGACCTATTTTAGATAAGAAGGCAGACACAGGATCACGTGGGGACAGAGGACAGATCTGTAGGATATCAGGTTCGTGTGGCGTGGCTCATGCTATGGGCTTTGGCAGCCTTGCAGATAATTCATTCCTGGAGTATGTGTGTGTGTGTGTGTGCGCACATGCACATGTGTGTGTATACGTGGTTGTCTCCCCTAAAAAAGGTACTTCAGCCAGTGCCTTTGGTTTGACACCAGCCTTTCTGCAGGTGGCAGCTATTTAGATAATGTCCCTGGCTCTCCGATAAGAGGCTGAGCTTGTCTCCTGCAAACCCCTGGGGGACGGCAGTGGGCCTCAGAAACCACGAGATAACATACAAAGCATTAAATGGAGGTGTGGGCATCAAATCTTGCCACATGACCTCGGCATCAGCCACTCGCCGACCCCCGGTGAAGGGCACTGCCGCATCCAGCCTCCTCTTGCCTTCCTCTCTTAGAAAGGATGCAGGGATCTGTTTGTCTTTGGGGAGATCATTTATTCACAGGAGAACTCAGAGGATGGCTCTGGTGTGGTGACGCAGGCTCCACCAGGAGCAGGGTGCTCCAAGATGCTATTCATCCATCCAAAGTCATCTCAGTGGGGTGTGATCGTGGGTCCGCCCCCTTCAGGGTGGGCCAGTCTCCGAGTCACTAACATAGTCCATCAGCCCTGACACTCAGTGCTCCTCCTGCGGCAAGTATCTGTCTCCCATCTTCCTCTCTATCTTCTTCTTTTAATTCCACAAACAATCCAGCGAGTCAAGGAACTTGCTCCTTGGACCAGTCGTAGTGGTTCTACTTATCCTTAAACCTGTACCTGTCTTGATTAGCTCATCAGAATGTTTGTGTTTGAACTCATCTTCACTCAGCACAGGACCATCTACCAAAAGTCGTGGCCAGAGAGACTTTTTAAAAAGGTGTTTTATTCCTCACGCTTATGAAATTAATGGAGTTAGAGTCTCAATCCATATACAGGACATGAACAATACAAATGGGTTGTATTTATGTTGCAGTTATGTATACCTTCTGGAGCACCAAAAGCCTGTGAAATAGGCAAGGATAATTTACTCCATTTTACAGAAGAAAAAGCAGAGGCGGAGGCAGATGAAGAGTATTATTTGCTCTGGGTCTTCAGCGGTTTAGTGGTGAAGTGACAGCAGGGCTTCACCATGACCTTCAGACTCTGAAACCCTTTCCCCCTTTTGTTCTTTGCTCTCTTGTCCACAGATATAAGATGGCAGGGTAGCTGGAATTGTTAAATGCATTCTTGTGCATTTCTGTCCCACACAGAGAAGAGAGTTAGAATTTCTGCTAAACTGTTTCCCAACAGAAAACTAAAACCAGTGGACGTTTGTTGAAAGACACCCATTTCCGGTTTACTTAGGAAGACTTTCCCAGCCAAGGAAGGAACTTACCCTGCTGGGCCTAGTTAGTGCCCCAGCTCTGGGTGCATTTGAGTGGCATCCCAAAGGAAGGCGGCAGATAGCAAAGGGGGCTCTGCAGGTGCAGGTCCAGGTGTGACACCTGAGACTGCACCTGAGCTTCAACACTTGCTAGTTTCATGATCTTGTTCAAGTTCGATGACCTCTCTGAGCCTCCGTTTTCTTATGTGTGCAGTGGAGGAAGCAATCTCAGCTTACCTGGTATTAAGTATGATTAAGGTGCATGTAAGGGACCTAGTGCTTTGCCTGGGACAGAGTATTCCTCAATACACGTGATTGTGAGACCTCTCAAGCTCCCCATTTCTCCAAGACATCACCCTGCTATGTGTCTCTTTCCGTGCCACCCTTCCAAAGCAAATGCCCATTGCGCACGTGTGGGGAGTCAGCCCTAGGAGATTCCCAGTGGCAGTAGTGAGAGCCCAGTGGCTGCAGTCTTCGCTCCGGGACTGGGGCCCAGAAACTTTTTAAACTCACTTTACAGTCAGAAACCAGAAGAAGGTCATCGGAAAAATGGGACTGGAATCCCCGGCAACTTTGAGTAATTCAAAGTGTACCATTAGGGAAATAGTTTAAATGTTTGCCAAAAGATGATACATGGAAAATGTGTTAGTGAAGATACTCTTGTTCAAATAAAACTTCTCCAGTCCATTATGGACTTTGCCTAGGTGGGTGTCTCCATTTCCTTGTAGCCTCAAGATGACAGCTGAGCACAAGTGGAATCAAATCAGCCTTTAGCTCTTCTTCTGCACCCCCAGAAGCCACAGATACAGCTTCCACGCCAACTGTCAGTCAAGTCATGTGTCTCACTTTCCTTATAAATGGAGACATTTGATGCCTTAGAAGTCTTCCTCCAGCCCTAGCATTTTACCCTTTTCCATTCTATCCCATTCTGTCTCAGCCCATCCATTCTATCCTATCCCATCCCATCCATGTCATGCCATTCCTCAGAGATCTGACTTCCAGAGGCTATATAGGATATAAATGAAGGTTTTAAGAATAGGAATAGCTCTGGGGCACTGGGGTAGCTCAGGTCAATTAAGCATTCGACTCGATTTTGGATCAGGTCATGATCTCAAGGTCATGAGATGGAGTCCTGTGTCAGGCTCCATGCTCAGTGTGGAGTCTGCTTGAGATTCTCTCTCTCCCTCTCCCACTAACCCACCCCCTGTTCTCTCTCTCTCTCTCTCTCTCTCTCAAATAGGTATAGCTCTTCAATAGCTCACTGCTTGGAAGCATTGGTTCCTTAAATTTTTACTCACTTTGTCCAAGAGGTTCCTTGACCCACTTGGATTAAAACTTTTCCCTTTCATTTTTTTGATGCCTGCATATTTTACCCAGTTGGCTATGTACTTTTATAGTCATATGTAGAAGTGGCTTCGATTTTAAATCAGAATCTGTAGCCCTTGGGTCTGCACAGAGGCTGTCTGTGGGAAGAGCCCCATCATCTTTTAGGTGTATTCAATTCTCCGTAAGCTTCAGCACCCCTCAGAAATACGGAGAAAACCTCATCTTCAGGAGTTTCCATAGCTTGCAACCATTGCTTCTTTCAAAAGATTGCTGGACTGTACATTTATTATTATTGTTAATTTTTTTTAAGATTTTATTTATTTATTTGTCAGAGAGAGAGGGAGAGAGAGCGAACAAGCACAGGCAGACAGAGTGGCAAGCAGAGGCAGAGGGAGAAGCAGGCTCCCTGCCAAGCAAGGAACCCGATGCGGGACTCGATCCCAGGACGCTGGGATCATGACCTGAGCCGAAGGCAGCCGCTTAACCAACTGAGCCACCCAGGCGTCCCTATTATTGTGAATTAAAAGGATACCAACTGGGGCTCCTGGGTGCCTCAGTGGGTTAAAGCCTCTGCCTTCGGCTTGGGTCATGATCCCAGGGTCCTGGGATCGAGCCCCACATTGGGCTCTCTGCTCCGCGGGGAGCCTCCTCCTCTCTCTCTGCCTGCCTCTCTGCCTACTTGTGATCTCTGTCAAATAAATAAAAATAAAATCTTTAAAAAAAAAAAGGATACCAACTGTTCTGTTTGATGATCCATGTAAGTGACAGCTTTCTAAAGCCCCCCAAATAGCTTTACCTCCAGAGTGACCCTCTAATTCCTGGTGAAGACCCTTGGTTTGTAGTAGACTCTCCGGGACATTTGCTGACTGACTGAATGAATGAATTGGTGAATGAGTGAGTAGTGTGACCATGTGGTATTGGGGAAGAACTTGGAGTTGGTGTGAGATAGAATTGGGTCTGAATTTTGTTCTTCCTTTTTTAGTGGGTATATGATCTTGAGAAAATTATTTAACTTTGATTTGTTCCTTTGTTTAGTGGGGACATGGACTCCTTTTAGTGTTGCTAGAAGGATTAGAAACCACCAGTGTAAGTTGCCTGGTACAAGGGAGGTACCACTTAAAGGAGGCTTTTTGAACTCCCTTACCTCATGCAGTGCCTGGCACCCAGTGAGCCTTTAGGAAGTATCTGATGACTGAAGAGAGCCTAGCATCATTCATCTGAGGCCATGAGTCACTGGCATACAGAAATCACACCCCCTTCAACTGGGCCGCAACTCTCAGGTGGGAAAGTCCCCAGTCTCCTGGTTGGCACATCAGTCCAGCCAACCAGGTGTTTATAGTTCTGTCTATTCTTTTTTTTTTTTTTTTTAAGATTTTATTTATTTATTTGACAGACAGAGATCACAAGTAGGCAGAGAGGCAGGCAGAGAGAGAGGAGGAAGCAGGCCCCATGCAGAGCAAAGAGCCCGATGTGGGGCTCGATCCCAGGACCCCAGGGTCATGACCCAAGCCGAAGGCAGAGGCTTTAACCCACTGAGCCACCCAAGCGCCCCTAGTTCTGTCTATTCTGAGCATGAAAAAGATTACTTGGGAATTCCCTTCTTGAAAAGACTAGAGACTCCTACTCTAGGGCACAAGAAGCAGCTCCAGTAAGATGACAGAGCAGAGGGCTTTTCTGTTCTCAGTGAGGGCTCAAGTGTGAGAAAGCAGGGTGGAGCATGCAAAGTCTGAGGCCAAGGGCTGTAACGAGTCTTCAGGATAAGAAGACAGTAGCAAGTATTGGCTAGGATCAGTTATTCTAGGGTGAACACCCAGGATGGGTATCCTTGGATCAGTAACTATAAGAGAAGGCACAGGCAGAAAATACAATGAGGCAGTAGCCAGCTCTGTCCAAGATGCCTGGGACTTATCCAAGCCAGAGAAGAATAGATGGATGTCAAGGCCTAATCCGAGGTGGTCAAAGGAAGATCACAAAGAGGAATACCAGCAGGGCATCCAACTACAAGTATCAGGAACTCAGGCTCCAAAATATAAGGGCTCAGTCGGAGGAAGGTAGGGTTCTTGGGAGAGAGCCAAGCTAGAAAAGATCTGAACCAACAAAGAAAGCAAATCGTTTTCTGGCTCAGAAAGGAACTTATACATTAGAGGAGCATCCGGCCTCTGTCTTCAATAACAGGCAGCCCAGCCCCTTCTTTCGTGGAAAAGTCCAGAGTGCTGTCCTCTTCTCTTCCAGGGAAGATGATACATTTCTACACAAAGCCTCCAGGGAGTTGAATTATGTAGGTTGAGCCTGCAGCCATGCACTGTAGTTGGTGAGAAGTAGAGCTAATGAAACCCAAACCAAGGTTTCATTGCCTTGCGAACCAGTTAGCCCTGCATGCATGAAGGTATGTTCTTAGAAGCTCATCAAATGTCACATATCAGCCACTTTTAGAGCACACTCAGGGACTTTGTTTTGTTCGGGTCAGTGCTTGGAGGAACCTTTTTACAGGATCCCCTAAAATAGTGTTTCGAAGCTGATACGGTTCTCTCTGGTCTTTAGCTAAAGATTTATCTTCCCTAAAGCTTTATGAATTGAATTCGTACCAAAAGGAATAGGCTTCCCATTGGTGCAAAATAAAAAGTTATATGGAAGATAAAGGAGCTTTGTGCTTTTATTAAAACGGTGACAATCAGCCTGTTCATTTCCTCAGACTTAACCTTGTCTACTCAAGGCCTAATGCCCCTCTATTATGTTTATCCCTTGTGTTGACTTATATGAGCAGTGACTGTCATTGACATGGCCAGTGAAGATTAATAACATCGATGCCACTGACAGCTTGCCTGGGTGTTTGGAGCATAGAAACCAACGGATAGTAAATTGGACGTCCAGGGAAAGGGTACACAGAAAAGGGGGTCTGGAAAGAGTTGACAGCCAATCTTTCTTGAGAGTCAAGTCAATTGACTGCTGTAGTTTTGAAACCTTCTCCTTGGGGACCAGAGAGATGGCTTGACCCATGCCCCGAGTGATGGCCACTCATTCTCTCCCAAAGATGTACGGAGTCCCAAATAACACCCCTGGCCACTCACCAATAAGCAGAAGCTTCGCTCTATCATACTTCCTTATTTTGGAAGAGTAACCACCAGCTGATTTCATTTACCTGTAGGCCTTAATTGACTTGAATGGTGAGTATCTTCCCTAACAAACTTTTGATTTTTTCCCCCTATTCCTGTAAAGCTGCATCCTTCCCACCTTTTTTCCTTTTAGCATTTCAAGATAGAAATAAACAATTTTGCTGATGCTTTTAGGATTTCTCTGATTCTTTCATTAATCTCCAGGGACACCCATAGGCCTCTAAAGGCTTTAAAAATGTTCCATTTTCTTGCCAAACTAGAAGGAAAGGAATCAAAAGAGGAAGTTAACTTTGTACCAAGATGTTCATTCTTCCCTTAAAGGTTTAAGAGCTGTCATTAAGAGCTGTATTTATCATCCCCACTCACTCTTGTCCTAAAAACCAAATAAACAACCAAAAAATAACCTGATCAGTTAACTTAGATTGTTTTAATTCCCTGTAGAGCTCCGTTTGGCCCCAGTCATGTGGTAAGTGTACATTAGAAATGCTATCTGTCAATGCTCAAGTCATCATCTGCCCCCAAGACCAGACCTCCAAGCATTGCTAAGGGGTGGCAGGAATGACTCCCAGATGTGAAAGCACTGACTGACTCTTCACTTAGAGGAGCTGAGCTGAGGTCCCTATTTGTTACATTCTGCTGTGAGGGTCTCTGCAGATTGCTGCGTTAAACTGTTGAGGTAGGGCCTCTGATACACAATTAACCCAGGACAGATTTCATTCATTCAATATATGTGAATATTCATATACTCATATATGCATATATATATATGTGTGTGTGTGTGTGTGTGTGTGTGTGTGTGTGTGTGTTTGCATGCCCAGGTATACATAGAAGGGAGAGATAAAGGTCCTGTTAAACTTAGATGTCAGTAATTCATTCCCCCTTATGTGGAGAAGCTCTGTTCCATAATTTTGACAAATAACTAGCCATGAGAAATTCTTCTGAAATTCCAATTTCTCTGAAAATTTTCTCCCTCTTTATTGGATAGTATAGTTTCTCCCAGCATTTAATGGAGGAGTTGTTGTTTTGTGTGTTCTTACTTCAGTAGCTTTTTTAATGTGAAAAGCAGGATAAGAACACCTTTATAAAACATAGAAAGGTAACTAATTCTATATGTTACTAGATTCTTCAGCTGTCTGGGTTTTGCTCCATCGAAGAGGTGATCCTCTTCCTCTCTGCCTGATGAGGAAATTTTAGCAAAATAGGGAAACCATTTCGACAGGAATCTTGGAGCACTCTGAGGTGTTAATGTAGATCCTATTAAAAGGATATATTATCAAGTTGTTGTTAGGACAAATATGCCCATTTTTTTCTGTTCTTTAATTTAGGGAGTCCCCCAAAGCATCCTAAGCCTGCAGCTAGTGGAAGAAAAGTGAAGGGGTGACTTTTAGACAATAACTTATCCACTTCATCTTAAACTTGATATTGCTTTGTTGCTTACAAAGCAATTTCCTAATGATTGTTGCATTTAATTTTCACATCAAACCTGTAGCCTAGTCAAGGTAATTACTTTTATCCAAGTTTTAACACCAAGGAACTGAAAATCAAGTGTTTAAAAGATTCTCCCAAGCTCCCAGTGTTAGTGACCCTACCGGGTGGAATTTACATGGGTCTCCTGATTTCAAGTCTGGGGTTCTTGGCAAACACAAAATGCCAAAATGTTGACAAGAAGGAGAAGCACACCAGCGCAAATGAAATAAGACAAAAGCACTGTAGGTACTCACTCATTTGTTCACCTATGTTTGGACTACATTTTATCACACATAACAGCAAATGTTATTAGGTGCCTACTGTTTGTGAAGCGTTGGAGGAAACTGGTTTGAGAAAAAAGCCTTCAGCTGCATGGAGTCCTAATTTATTTGTTTTCTTTCCTTAGACCTAGTGTTTAGGTAGACGTGTTCAATTCCACTGTCTTCTCTTTACAGATATGGACACAATCATACACTCTAGGCAATGCCCTGGGGCCTGCCAGGTCACAAGGTGGGCAGAAGTGAAGCAGAATGAGTTGAATCTTAAAGACAGAGAAGGATTTTGATGGAAAAAAGTGAGCAGAGGAAGAGATGATTTATAAAAAATGCGTATTATATCTACCCTGGTCCAGTCACTGTGCTGGACTTACTATACCCCAATACAATGCCTGGTCTCCTGGAGCAGAACAGAGAGGAAAGAAGTATAAATGTATGTAAATTCCGTGTTAATTGCACTGCTTCTCGCCAAGCACTTCCTGATCCTTTTCCTTGTACTCCTTTCTTCCCCACCTGTCTTCCTCCTCCCTAACGAGCTACTTGTGAGCATCAGGCAGGAGCGGGATGGGGTCTCATAATAACATAACCCCATCTTGGCTTGGGAGGAAGTCATACAATGGTGTTTTGTTCCAGCTTCAGCTTCTAGACTTGTCATGAGTGGGTCTTTTCCACCGAAGGGAGCCAAGGTTCCCATAACTGCGCAGTTAACATGGGCTGCGAATGTCCTATGCCTGAAACAAAATAATGTGTCTGAGGCCTCTATGATCCCAATTGGCTGTAAATATTTATCAGATTTTCTGGGCTATTGCTTAAGCTTCTGTTTTTCCTTTCCCTGTTTATCTGACTGATTCAGAATCCTACTTCAGAAATGCCGGAAGATCTTGGTTCTGTATAGTGGAAGCATTTTTTTTTCCTCTTTAGGTCACATGTCTTTTCGCAGAGATTTTTGTCTTCAACGTCTTGATGGGAACTGTGAAAGACATTATTTTTGAACGTTTGAACATTGTTTTTCACTTTCTCAAAGGAGTTTGCACATGATCGACAAAGACATATTAATCAAACCCACCTACGAGATGAGAAACCCGGACTCAAAGCTGAGGGGGAGGGGCGAATCCTGCGTCCTCTAGTGTGAGAAAAAGCAGCAGAAATTAAGCTCCAATGTCTCATAAAGTGAATCCTGGATAATCCTTTTACATTTAAACGTTTTGGCAGTTTTTAGGCGTGAGAGGGAGGGAGCAATTTGCAAGGAGCCCAAATTATCTCCAGAGCATTTGTTTGCTATTAAAGGGCTACAACAAAACAAAACAAAACGAAATAGAACAAAACTCCCCTGGCTCTTCACCACAGACAAGAAGAAGTTCTGTTGCACGAAGACCAAGCTTTTCTGTCAGTGGAGAGTCCTATGGCTACCCAAGTTTTTAGCTCGTCAGGAACTTTAGGACTGGTCACGTGTAAGAATTAAGGATGGGAAGCAAAATGTCTTCTGAAGACTTACGCAGACTCTCCGGGTGGTGTGGACAGGTGCAGCCAGCACTGAAATCATGTCACTTTGCCTGTGGGCATAGCTTTAGGCATTGTAATGCCCATCTATCTGTGGCTTCATGTAGAATGTTAGCTCTAAAGAGGCTTTATCTGATTTGATCTTTCTACTAATTCAAGAATTCAATTAGACACACCTACGAGGTCATCTCATCTCCACTGAACTGTTCTAGTGATGGAGAGCTTCCTGTTGGGCCAGGCAACTTATTTTGTGGCTAGACAGCTTTTATTGTTTGGAAATTAGTCTCTGTGTAGGTTCGAATCCATTTCATTGAAACTTCTATCTACTGGTTCTGTTGTATACACACTAATTTGTCTTCCTCCCACATGATAATTTTTCAACCATTTGAAAGCAGTTATCAAGGTTCCCCTAAGTCTTCCCATCTCCAAGCTAAATACCTCTTGTTTTTTCAGGCAAGTCAAGTCTTAAACGATAGAGTCTCTGTCTCCTCCTTTCCCTAGAATGGACTCTCTGTAGTCTCTGTGACTCCAACCAACGCCCTCAGAAATAGGCACAATATTTTAAATGGGCCCTGACCAGTGTGATGTGATGGTTAGCAATAGCCACTGAAATTGTCTACTTAAAACTTCTGCCATCTAGGATTCTAATGACTATTTCAGAATCCATTGCTAACTCAGAAAGAGCTTGTGGTCGAATGACATCACCAGCCTTGTTCCCTGAACAACTTGGAGTCATTTCTCCCCATTCAATTCCTTCCATCTTCTGAAAAACAAATAAAAAACCTAAGTGAACAATTTGGTAGTTAGAACAGATGCTATCACTTCAGCTTTAAAAATATTAGATAACATTACTGACTGCTTACTGAAGGCCAGGCATTGATTGGCACTGTTCTAAGCACTTTTCCTATATTAATTCGCCAAATTCTCAAAATAACCCTAGAGAGTAGGTGCTATGAAGCCCTCACCTGGAAGATGAAGAAACTAAAGCATGGAGAGTTTCAGTAATTTTCTGGAGTTCATACAACCTGTAACTAGGGGAGAGGAGATTCAAACAGGCTGGCCCAGAGCCTTCATGCTTCTTTCTAACTGGTGCACAGCTGGTGGTCAATGGAAATAGACTATTGGTCTCCTGGCTGCTAGACCCACCCTGTACTTTCCTCACCCCAGTGTGACCTTCCTGTAGTGGGAAAAAGTCTTTCACTTTTGTCCACCCCCCCAAATGGAGACTCATGATCCATTAGCAGGTTGTGAATTCAATTTAGTGGGTAATTAGTAGCAAATGAATGAATGATGAATGAGAGAAAGAAAGAAAAGAAAAAAAGAGGGAGGGAAGAAGAAGGGGGAGGGGGATCGGGATATCAAAGGGCATCATATTTAGCAAATTTTGTTTTATAAAATTATTATTTTATTGTATGTGAAACAGACACACAAAATACACAGCTATGTGTGTACAGTTACAATGAAAAAAAATGTAGTTTTTATTGTTCCTTATGGTCTGAGCAGTTTGAGAGTTTTTGTCTTACGTATTGGCCATGTCAGACTGTCTATTTCTTTGCTCCAAGGTGAAACAGGCTGTAGAGCACACCTAAGTCTCAGATCTGCATTCTTGATCTGTAGTCAGCAAGAAACGTAATTTGCAACTAAGCTGAAGGTTGAAGCAAAGAACTTCGGAGAGCAAAGAGGTGATTGAGGACTGAAATTAAAGAGCTGTTGTAATGACAATTGAGTTTCCCTTCAGCAGGGGCACAGATTCCTAACTCCTCTCCTCAAGTAAGTCACTGCTCTTCGCAAGTTATTTGCCAGAAGCAGCCAGAGAATTCAGGAAATGCTACTACTCTCTTTTCCTTTGTGGAGCTTGGCAAAATGACATTAATTTAGCCAGCCATGAGGGAAGCAATTGTAAATATAAATGTTTTACATATTCCTCCCAGAGGAGATTTGCTGTTTGCCTCCCTAGTAAACAGGGGATGTTTAGACTTGTCCTGTCCCTGCTGACCTTACTTGGATCATTTTTTTTTTTCTTTTTACCCCTCAGTGTAGCACTGGCTTTAATCGAGGTAGTAATACTGAGCTTGTTGGATTGTCATGAAGTTTCATTTGTATGCATAAAAGACCCCCTCGGTGCTCAGTTAGGAATCATCAGGAGTAATAGAAAATGATTATGTTGATTAATTACAGGCACATAGAATTTCTGTCAGCTATGTCCACAGTGATATGTAGATTGTAGACTTAAAAATATTAACTCTGCACGGTTATTTCCAGAGTCATCTTAGGCATTTGGAAAAACACATTCTCCCATTTCATTCAATTAAATAACGCAGAGGAATGAAGCAAGTGTAGTACACAAATCTCCATGAATCAACAGAGGGCCATCAGGAGAATCTAAATGGATTTCAGCCACTGAGAACAGAAGATCATTTAGACCCAACTCACTGTTGAAAACATGAGTGAAAAATTATGATTTCACATCAGATGCCATGGATACAAGTCTTTAACCAAGTCATGGAGAATTTTGAAAAGTTAAGATCAGCAGAAAGTACCATGAATTTTGAATATTTTTTCTTCCTCTCTAAGTTTGGCCCTCAAATATAGTTAGGTATTCATGTGGTGTTCAGTCTTCTCTGTGATCATGGTTGGGGTACGAATTGCCAGTAACCTTTGACAGAGGAAGTGAAATGGCTGCCAGAGGTGCCACCACAAGTTGTTGGAGAAGGTAGTTGGACTCAAACATGAGCGCTCTTTCCACAACCCCACGCTGCCTCCAAGTGGGAAGGTGGCAGTGGTGTTAGGATGTAATCTCTCCAGAAATCACCATCTTTCCTTCCAACTGGACAAGTGGCGAAGTATTTTAGGGTGACTTACAAGCTTAACAATGTAGTGTGCAGCATATAATTTGAGGACCAAATGACTTTTCTCCAAGGGAACTAAATTATTTAGTTTTATTTATTTTAGTCAATGAGAAAAAAAAAAAAACATTTGGGATGCATTATAAGCTATTCGTTAATATCAAGTAGCAAATCCAAAGACCTTTTTAAAGAGATTTGGTATAGGGACACCTGGGTGGCTCAGTGGGTTAAAGCCTCTGCCTTCAGCTCGGGTCATGATCTCAGGGTCCTGGGATCAAGCCCCACATCGGGCTCTCTGCTCCGTGAGGAGCCTGCTTCCCTCCTCTCTCTATTTGCTTCTCCGCCTACTTGTGATCTCTCTCTCTCTGTCAAACAAATACATAAAATCTTAAAAAAAAAAAAAAAAGAGAGAAAGATTTGGTATAATATGTCATGTAATGGCAGAGCCAAAATCAATTCCCCAATTCTCCTCACCCTCCTTATCCACATGCCCTGACACGAACACCATCAGTCTGTCAGTGAAAGCATTGGAGAGGAACATCCCCTCATGGCAGGGCTCTGTGCGTACTATGTTCCTATAACATTTGATCCTCTTATCATGGCTGACTGTCACTTACTTCACTGACTACTCCAGCGGGTGTGATGAGCAGGGTGGTATGGGGGGAATGATGGGAGCAGCCTCTCCGCACATGGAATCTTTGAATCAGAGTTGAAAGGTGTCTGGGAGGTCTACTGTTCCAGCTTCTCATCTCGTGAAGAACTGCCCCTGACAAAAGGACATTCTCCCTCTTCTAAAACTTCGAGTAGCTTCTTCCATTTCCATACCATTCTGATTTTCAGTGGAGCACCTTACGTTTAGCAGAAATCTGTCTCCTGGTACCTTTCACCCATTAGCTAATTTCTGCCCACCAGAAAAAACAGTCTAAGTCCATTCCTTCTTCCACGCCGTGGTCTTCAATATATTGGAAGAGAAGGGTCATCCTCCATCCTCTCCCCCTCTCCATCCAGACTTTGATTCTCCAGGCTGAACATCCGTGTCCTTGCTGTTAACCTCATGCCGTTTTCATCACCGTCCTTCTCTGTGTTCCTGCTCCTCTACTGTAGTTTGTCAGTGTCCTTACTCGGTACTCTTTGCTTACGGATATTTCAGCAGCTATCAATCCACCCGACTGTACCATCATCACACACACACAAGGTTCTATCAAAACTGTGAGGCTTTATCGGAAATGTTTACCCAGCTGTCGCCCAGAGCGTGTTGGCTCACTCCTGTTGGGAGTCCGCTTCGCTTCTGGCTGGGCAGCTGTGCACTTGTAACTCTTGATTTTCTGCCTTTTGCAGAAGAGCGCTGTGGAGGTTGAGATTGTGTTTGAGCTCCAGAGCTGGTGCGTTTCTCTGCTTTTAAGTTCTGCAAGGTCCACTTGGGGCTCTTTAAAACCCACATTGTTGAGTTATATCCCAGTCCGTGGCTATGAAACTCACCGCAGGCTGCTTCCCTCTCCCAAACTGTAAGCCGAAGCTTCGGGGCATCTCTGCGTTTGAGAAAAGACAATCTGGGACTTTCTGTATATTAGAAAGGGTGGAGATCTAAAGCCTTTGTGGAAACAATATGGTGTTTCTATTGATCCGTGTGAGTTGAACATATGGAGGCTCCGAGAAAAAAAGTCTGCCCTATTTAGCGACCCGGGGCTGATGAGAAGGTGTGTTACAAATCCGTATTCCTCCCAGCATGCGGTCTGGGACACATTGGCTCATTTTACTGATGAGTTCCTCGAATCAAGCAGGGACCATCATCTCTTACCAGTTTATGGCATTAATTGAGTTGTGTGAGAAACACTGCAGGTGCGTCTGTGCGAGGGGAGAAAAACGAGGAAACGCTGTTCCTGCTCTTGGAGAATGGGGAAATAGAGAAGAGTGAGCAGACACGTAACTGGCAGCAGATGAACATGAGCAGATGTATGGTGGTAAAACAAGGTCATCTTTGGAGATGGAGGTGATGTGGGAAGACAGTAGAGTCCTGAGCGGTGAGATTTTCCTCTGAGTTATGGTGACCATATTCACTGAACAAGACCCATGGCCCGAGAAAGGATTTTAATGTAATTCAGGGGGTGCTGAATTAGTAAAATTTGTATATTAAAAGGCTGAGATTTCTAGTACATGCCAGGGTTCTAAGGAGGCAGTAAGTGAGGATATTGGCTGTCGTAGAAAAAAGCTGGTGGGTACAACCCAGTCATAGGGCCCAGACTTCCGGGAGGAGCAGACCTTCTGCAGGAAACTCAGGTGAGCTACTAACTCAAGGCAACAAGGTGCCTGTAACCTAGCGTGGCTTGAAGTGTAGAGATGGCCATTTTATTGTCCCTTCACATTCTTTCTGGGTCCCACAGCAATGACTCATAGTGATCAAGGCCTTTTTAGTGACACTAGAGTCTATATATTTATAAATCATAATCTTTAAACCAGGGTGTAATGTCAACCACTCGTGAGTTTCCTAGAAGAAACACAGAAATACAATGAACGTATGATGAGAATGTGGACAGCGAGCCACTTGATTCTCAATTTTGGTGCATATGAGAATCACTTGGGAAATTTTAAATATGGATAGATGATAGCTAGGTGCCCTATCTCCAAACCAATTTAGTATGGCTAGAGTGAGACACAGAACGTTAGAATTTTAATGAGCCCTCCGGGTAAATCTGCTGCAGGATCCCGGGTCTACAATCTTCAGAATATTAGCTAGAACAGAATGTCTTCAGGAGCCCCGAGTTTCTGGAAGGAAGCCTGCCTCCTGGATTCATCCTGCCTTCTCACGCTATGTGCAAGGGCTCCAGGTTCTACTGTACAGAATCTCGCAGAGCGTAGTTTGGAGCAGAGTAAATTCCTTTTAGGATTATAGGATTAGGAAGCTGAAAGGTGATTCAAAATCTTGATTAAACAGAGAGAAGGAAACAGGAGGGAAGGCTCCAGAGCCCGCACATCACTCCAACGTGTTTTCTCTGTAATTAGAGGAAGTGATTGCAAAATATTTGAAAGGATTAAATGCTCAGAGAATATAGTGATCAAATAACATGAGATGCCACATTCTTTAAAATGATCACTGGCTTGGCTTTGCACGTGTTGTGGAACTGCTGTCACTTACTCCTCGATACTCATGGGATGCATGCCCGGATAGAAATGCTCCCTGCCACGAGTTTGGAGAAACAACCCCGGGTGTTACATTGGGAGACACTGCGTTCTAGTTTGGGGTCGTCCACAAAATTTTGAGTGGTGGCATATTAAGGTATAACATCTTTACTGCTCTTCTTTTTCTCTTTGGTAGAACTACAACAGTAGGAGTGCTTGCGTGGCTCATTCAGTTAAGTGTCTGCCTTCATTCAGCTCAGGTCATGATCCCAGGGTCCTGGGATCCAGCCCGGCATCGGGCTCCCTGCTCAGTGGGGAGTCTGCTTCTCCCTCTTCTTCTGTTGTTCCCCTGCTTGTGTGCATGTTCTCTCTTTCTCTGTTAAATAAATAAATAAAATCTAAAAAAAAAAAAAAAAAAACAAAACAAAACAGTAATGCCTGCTGTGTCTGGCTTCACTTTGGCCTTTACTGATAATCTACTAATTCAGCAATAATTTATGGAGAAGCTATTTTAAAGCCTCTCTGGGACAAGGAGGGCAAATTTTTTAAAAATATAAATAATCGTGTTTATTGAATGGCTTCCACATGCTTTTTTGGGAATACGGAGATGCATTTGTCCGGGAAGATAACAAGGGCTAAGGGAGGGCATAGTTCAGGAATGTTGGAAATAGACTTGGTGTGGTTTCTCAAGAATGAAGATTCCATCTCCAAAGGAAACCAGCAGTCATTGGCTGTCACAGTGCCTGCTGGCCACGGTGGATGAGCCTGGGGGGTTGGCCATGCAGGGGAGAGTTCCAGACCTCAGAGCCAGTCAGGTCAGAAGTGGGTGCTAGCTCAGGTCAGGGGAGTGTGGCTGGTGAGGTCACACAGGGCCCTGCACTGAGAAGGCCCCACCCTTGGTTGGATGCTCTGTTCTCATCGTGAAATTCTTCATAATTTTGGAACAAGAAGCCTTAAACATTTCATCATGTGTTAGACTCCACCAACCACGCAACCAGTCCTGATTCAGATTCTGTGTGCCCCTGGGCAAATCACTCAACCCTGTGATCTAGAAGGGACCTGGAATCCATCTGTATAATTGTGATGGTAAAATACAAAAATATATATTAAGTGCCTTATTTATGGAAGATATTTAATGCTATGTGTAAAGGAAGAAAGAAGACCAGCTCTAGAGATAGCCAGCTTTTCCTCTAACAGGCCAGATAGTAAATATTTTAGGCTTTGCAGGCTCTTCTGTCTCTGTTGCAAGCACTCAGCTCTGCCATTGTAGTTTGAAAGCAGGCACAGACAATACATAAATGAATGGGAGCAGCTGTGTTGCAATAAGACTTTATTTAGTAAAACAGATGGTCATAATTTGCTGACCTCTGGACTAGAGGCTAGGGAAGTAGAAGACAAAGAAAGCTGAGACGAATAGACCAGTCCTTTCAGAGTATGGTCCCAGGACACGAAGCATCTCTCCCACCTGTTAGAAATGCCTGTTCTCGGGTGTTATCCCCAGATGCTGTATGTGGGAATGGGGCCCAGCAATCCAGCACTCTGTGTTTAACAAGCCTTGCAGATTATTTTGATGCATTGCTCATGTTTGAGAGCCCCTTCTCCTAAAACAAAGAAGTTCAACAATCCAAATGTAAAGCAAAAAGTAAATGTAAGAAGAAGCCAGCATCAGACTGTGGATGATTACAAAGGCGTGTATCTTGATATGCTGCCTTATGATGCTGAGTGTACCTCACATGTTCCTCCCATTGATCCTTGGCCCCCAGCCTGGGATCCATGAGAGAATAAGTTCTTACAGAAAATGATTTGAGTGACTGACTCTTCTCCATTCTCCCAAAGATGATACATATAGCTGGTACCATTCTAGAGGCATAGAAGAACAGTTAACGCAGTACATACGTGAATGCCTTGGGGCATTTGTTTTCAAAGAGTGGTCCCCAGCCAGGGGCAACAGCATCACCTGGGAACTTGGTAGAAATGTGCCTTCTCAGGTTACAATCCAGGCCTACTGGGGGAGTTGTAACTGACCCTGCAGGTGACTCTGAGCACACCCACGTTGGAGAGCCGCTGGGTTAAGGCACTCAGGCTTCATTCTCAATCCTGGTTGTAGAAGGCTGCCACAACCACCTTGTGTAGGAGATTGGCTGGGTATTGAAATGATGGCTCCGGGCATTTGGACAGGACCAGGAGGGAGGGTGTGGATTTGAGGCCTCTCCAGTGTGAGTCCAGGGCCCCTTGTATTCTGTGTCAAGTAATACTAGAAACAATCCCAATCTCTCCTCTGCCCCCATAATTTAATTTAACTGCCCACATGAATCCACTTAACTCCACAAAGGCTATAAAGTGCACATGGGTCTTAAATACATAAAACTGAACAAAACTGTTTAATCTGACACCCTGAGAAGATTCCCCTTCCTCACTTGAGCTGATAATGTTATTTTAGGTTAATTCTCTTGCTTTTGGGGGAATTAGCTGCCTCTCACTTTGATAGGTTCCCCCCATCCCACCTTTCCCCTCCCAGCATGAGGATTCATCCCTGGGTCTGCATTCATGCATAGCACCGACTGTTTTGTGCTCTTCTGTCTGTTCTGGGATGAGATTGGACTTACGTTGTCCTTGGTTCAGGCAGTAGCGATGACACTGAAAAGCTGAAAAAAAAAATAAATACAGAAGCCGAGCAGGAGTAGACTTTGGAGATTCTTGCCTTTTTTTTTTTTTTTTTGAGGCTTTAAATTTTTATTTTTATTTAAACATATAATGTAACCCCACCACCCTCTCACAACCCTCTTCCCCCCCCACCCCCCTCAGTTTGTTTTATGACATTAAGAGTCTCTTTTGGTTTGTGTCCCTCCTGATCCCATCTTGTTTCATTTATTCTTTTCCTACCCCTTTAACCCCCACCCCCGTTGCATCTCCACTTCCTCATATCAGGGAGATCATATGATAGTTGTCTTTCTCTGACTGACTTATTTCGCTAAGCATAATACCCTCTAGTTCCATCCATGTCGTCGCAAATGGTAAGATTTCATTTCTTTTGATGGCGGCATAGTATTCCATTGTATATATATACGACTTCTTTATCCATTCATCTGTTGATGGACATCTAGGTTCTTTCCATAACTTGGCTATTGAGGACATTGCTGCTATAAACATTCGGGTACGCGTGCCCCTCCGGGTCACTACGTTTGTATCTTTAGGTTAAATACCCAGTAGTGCAATTGCTGGGTCATAAGGTAGCTCTATTTTCAATTTTTTGAGGAACCTCCATGCTGTTTTCCAGAGTGGTTGCACCAGCTTGCATTCCCACCAACAGTATAGGAGGGTTCCCCTTTCTCCACATCCTCGCCAGCATCTGTCATTTCCTGACTTGTTAGTTTTAGCCATTCTGACTGATGTGAGGTGGTATCTCATTGTGGTTTTGATTTGTATTTCCCTGATGCCCAGTGATGTGGAGCACTTTTTCATGTGTCTGTTGGCCATCTGGATGTCTTCTTTGCAGAAATGTCTGTTCATGTCCTCTGCCCATTTCTTGATTGGATTATTTGTTCTTTGGGTGTTGAGTTTGCTAAGCTCTTTGTAGATTTTGGATACTAGTCCTTTATCTGATACGTCGTTTGCAAATATCTTTTCCCACTCTGTCAGTTGTCTTTTGGTTTTGTTGACTGTTTCCTTTGCTGTGCAAAAGCTTTTGATCTTGATGAAGTCCCAATAGTTCATTTTTTCCCTTGCTTCTCTTGCCTTTGGCGTTGTTCCTAGGAAGAAGTCCCTGCGGTTGAGGTCAAAGAGGTTGCTGCCTGTGTTCTCCTCAAGGATTTTGATGGATTCCTTTCTCACGTTGAGGTCCTTCATCCATTTTGAGTCTATTTTCATGTGTGGTATAAGGAAATGGTCCAATTTCGTTTTTCTGCATGTGGCTGTCCAATTTTCCCAACACCATTTGTTGAAGAGGCTTTTTTCCATTGGACATTCTTTCCTGCTTTGTCGAAGATTAGTTGACCATAGAGTTGGGGGTCTATTTCTGGGCTCTCTATTCTGTTCCATTGATCTATGTGTCTGTTTTTGTGCCAGTACCATACTGTCTTGATGATGACAGCTTTGTAATACAGCTTGAAGTCTGGAATTGTGATGCCACCAACTTTGGCTTTCTTTTTCAATATTCCTTTGGCTATTTGAGGTCTTTTCTGGTTCCATATAAATTTTAGGATTATTAGTTCCATTTCTTTGAAAAAATTGGATGGGATTTTGATAGGCATTGCATTAAATGTATAGATAGCTTTAGGTAGCTTAGACATTTTCACAATATTTATTCTTCCAATCCATGAGCATGGAATATTTTTCCATTTTTTTGTGTCTTCCTCAATTTCTTTCATGAGTACTTTATAGTTTTCTGAGTATAGATTCTTTGCCTCTTTGGTTAGGTTTATTCTTAGGTATCTTATGGTTTTGGGTGTAATTGTAAATGGGATTGAGTCCTTAATTTCTCTTTCTTCTGTCTTGTTGTTGGTGTAAAGAAATGCAACTGATTTCTGTGCATTGATTTTATATCCTGACACTTTACTGAATTCCTGTACAAGCTCTAGCAGTTTTGGAGTGGGGCCTTTTGGGTTTCCCACATATAGTATCATATCATCTGCAAAGAGTGATCGTTTGACTTCTTCTTTGCCGATTTGGATGCCTTTAATTTCTTTTTGTTGTCTGATTGCTGAGGCTAGGACTTCTAGTACTATGTTGAATAGCAGTGGTGATAATGGACATCCTTGCCGTGTTCCTGACCTTAGCGGAAGAGATTCTAGCTTTTGAGGCCAAACAGACCCATCTCATGAACTGAGTCTTTTCCTGATCCTTTGTGTTTCTAGCATCATCTTTGGGGCAGGGGAGTGACTTCTTGGCCCTGGAGGGGCAGCACTTCAGCTCATGGTTATGTGGGAGGAAGAATTTTCCTCTTGGCTGAAGCTTTTCCTGGAGATGGGGGTAAGGAAGCTGGAGAAGCGGGTAACATGACCCTTTGCCTGTGGCATTTAACCCATTCAGTAGGCCTGGAAAGATCATGAGGATTGATGTGTCCCATCTCCTAGAATCACCTGTCCTGTCGTAATAGCCCAACATTTACTACACTTGATGCATAAATATGCTGCATGTACAAACAATATGGAGAGGTCTGATACTGGGCTGATCTTCTCTGCAGTAATTGTGACTTGACCAATTAGAAACAGTACCCAGGGACTAGCATTCCTAGTAGTATGGACCATTGAGAACCACCACTTTTCCTCTTTCATTCTTTCCCCATCAATTACATATCTTAATATATCTTTTTTATTCTCATAGGAAATGTTCGTTCTCTACTAACTCACTTATAAAACCTGGTTATCCTGTCTCAGTTCTCTTTCACGGGCTCAAGTCCTTCTGGAGCTCCAAAGTTCACTATGGTAGCCACTAGCCACATGCGGCTATGCAAGTTTGAATTAATCAAAATTAAGTAAAATTTAAGTTGACCTTGAAAAACAAGGGATTAGAAGTGCTGAGTCCCCACATGGTCCAAAATCCATGTACAATCTTTGACTCCCCCAAAACTTAACTACTAATAGCCTGCTGTTGACCAGAAGCCTTACCGGTAGTATAGTTAATTAACACATTTTTTGTATGTTATATGTATTGTATGCTGTGTTTTTGCAATAAAGTAAGCCAAAGAAAAGAAAATGTTAAGAAAATCATAAGGAAGAAAAAATACAGTTACAGTACTGTACTGTTTTATTGAAAGAAAAATGTGTGTATAAGAGGACCCATGCAATTAAAACTTCGTTGAGCAAAGGCCAACCGTAGTTCAGTTCTGTAGTTGCAGTAGACATGTTGAAAGTAGCCAGTAGTTAGATGTGGCTAATGTCCACCACGCTAGACAGTGTAGATGCACAACATTGACCTCACTGCGGAAAGGTCTATTGATCAGCACTGCTCTGGAGCTTTTCCCTCTTTCTCTTCTCTCTCTCTCTCTCATGCAGGAGTCTCATGTAAACTCTCCTGTTCTTTCCTTCCTTCACCTCTAACTAGCATGTGTATTAGGCATTCATTCGTACACAATATAGTCCGACTAATTACTAACACCGTTTGCTATGTGTCCATTTTAGTATGAATAAAACCTTTCAGCTAAATTGGGTTGGAGGCAAAGAAAGTGGAGGCAGAGATAGAATAGACTAGGGCTGGGTGGAGGTGGGTGGGGAGCCTTCATGGCCTTTGAGTTGCCCCAAATCACACCTGGTAAATAGCCATTTTCTAACCATTGTTTTCCTATGAAAATGTTGAAAAATACAGAAAATTTGAAAGAGTATGATGAACATCCATATACTGTTTACCATCAAAATTTACCAAAGGTGATGACATATTTGAGAAGTAGGTGGCAGGCAGCTTGACTGCTTACTGCTACCTGCTTCAGCATGCATCTCCACGTAGCAAGGGAAGTCCCGTACAGAACCGTGTTACTGTTACCGCACACACAAAGTGAACACTCAATCCACATCAGGTAAACATTTACTCACAACAGATATTTCCACTGTAATCATTCATTCCATGTGAAAAATGAGTTTTAGGCGCACGATACAGATTTTCTTTCCCTCCTACTCTGGGCATTGCCTTTCTGATATGTATACACCTGCTGTCTCACTCAAGGAAACTGGAGGATGTTATCTTCCTTTTGTTGCCCCTCGATGTCAAGGAGAAGGTGTATAAACACATCACTCTCTGATATTGTCGACAGTGTGGATCCCCTTCAGTTCCCAGCCATCCTGTGAGAGAGCTTGTAAACCAAGCTATAGGGAGCCCAAGGGGGGACTTCTAGGAGGTGACTCAGATGATGAGAGAGAGAAACAAAGAAATGCAAGGAGCAGCACTTGCCCTCAAAGACTTTATAAAGGCCAGGCCTTTGACGGGGACAAATCCCATTGCCATTGTCATCATAACACCTGCCATTCACTCTCTTTTTCTCCTCAGTCAGCTTCCTGCACCATCCTTGTCCCCCGTGCCTAGCACAGACTAGCCACAAAATAAATGCTTATTGAAATTAAAATCTTAAAACAACCATCAGAACAAATCCATCTGATGTCTCATGGTAAGTGCTCAATGAATACCATATTCCTTAAATTGATTGATTTATCAATCTCCTTTCTGAAAACTCATTGACACTTAATACCTGTACTGCTTATTTGATGGTCTGAAGTTGTTATTTAATTCTTGACATTTCATTTATTTTTCCTTATATATAGCTTGCCTCCATATTAAATTATAAGGTCTGTTGGGCCAGGAGCTGTATCTTCTAATTCTTATTATCCTGCATAAAACCTGCTTCAGTGCTGAGTCTACAGCAGGCTATCCAGACATATGTGCTGAATGGATAATGGATAAATGAATAAATGAATGAATTAGCAGAATTGAATTTTACAAACAGGAAATACAATTACTTTAGAGACCAGGTTTAGTGTGGATCTATGACACTACCTCTTTTTAGAAGATAAGGGTGAAATGAACAGCCGCCTTTTCGTTTAAGCATAAGATATCTGGACTTCTGACAACATGGGTACACAAAACACAACACAAACACAAAGCTACCCATGGCTCCATGCCTGGGGGTCAGTGCGCACCTCTTCTTGTCTAGGCATTTGTAGCTTTTATTCATTTTGCCTTGAATACCGAGCTCTTGCAGGTGTAACACCATTGGTTTACATGCCCTCCTTAGAGCATTTTTCTCATGTTGAAAGATGCCAAGTTGCATTATAAATGAGGCTTATATATATTTTTTTAAAGATTTTATTTATTTATTTATTTGACAGACAGATCACACGTAGGCAGAGAGGCAGGCAGAGAGAGAGAGAGAGGAGAAGGCAGGCTCTCTGCCCAGCAGAGACCCTGATGCGGGGCTCGATCCCAGGACCCTGGGACCATGACCTGAGCCGAAGGCAGAGGCTTTAACCACCGAGCCACCCAGGTGCCCCATAAATGAGGCTTATATTACCAAAAAAAAAAAAAAAAAAATCCTCCCAAAATTTAAGGCCATTTGTAGAAACTAAACAATGCAACATCCTATAATTATCTGAAATTAGCTAAGCACACAGGTAGAGTCTGGACAGGTAATCCAAAAGAAGACCTGGTTACTTATATTAGTTAGGGTAGGCTGGATGGACTAAACAAATATGTGACAGTTCATGGCCAAATGTACCTCTCCGTGTAGTGATTCAGGAATCCAAGCTCCTCCCATCTTGTGGCTCTGCCATCTGCTAAGGTCTTATCTCCTTGAATCAAATTAGAAAAACAAGGAAAAGGGGCATGGCAGAGGGCATCCATTTCTCGAAATACTTGTTTGAGAAATGGCACACATCTCTTCTGCTCGTATGCCACTTGCTAGAATTCATTCTGGGGGCCATCTAACCAAAGGGAGTCTGGAAAATATGATCTAACAGCATCCCCAAGCAACAGATGATGTTTTTTATGAAGAACGAGCAATCTTTGATGCTAAGTTATAGGTGACTTCAATGTAGAAAGGGTAAAAAGAAAATATAAGCTCCAGAACAGAAATATCAGGATCTGTGGTAAGAAGGGCAGTAGCTTCAGGAAAGTACACAGGTCCAGCAGTGGCCAGATACCACATTTAAAGGGTGATCTGAAAAACCAGCACTGGAGCAGAAGAGGACAAGTCAAGATGGTGGGAGTCCAGGAAACCTGTCCAGAGGAAAGGATGAGTAAAACTAGAGACCTTTTTCCTGGGCAGGAGAAGGGTAGGAATACGGTGGTGATGACTAAAGCTGTTAGAAGAGGAAGCTGGCATCTTTTGGGGGAGTTCCAGAAGCTTGAATATTCACTCTTAAAGAATTTCGGAGTGTAAGAAATATGTATCCCCAGGTCCTATCACATCACCCAAAACATCTTAGACATTCAGTAAATATATATGTATGGAATTAATTAGTTAATTAATTATCAGAACCCAGATTTCCATGCTGGGTCCTGAGAGAGTTCCCTGACAAGTAAAAGGCTCTAATACCAAAGACAAGAGGACTAGCTGGGCATACCGGGAGTACAGAGATGCCTCAACGAGACCCAGCATTCAGTGATCAGCCTCCACTCGCTGCCGTCCCTCCAGCTCTGATCCAAGGTCTCATCATCCCAGATCAAGCTTTTCTGAAGTTCTGTGTTACAGCAGTTTCTAGAATTCTGGCCAACGTCAGGAGGAGTCACACAGGAATGAATTGATTTGGAGATTTGAGAGAGGAGTTTCTCAGAACTGGAAAATGCTTTGGGATAACTCTTCCAGCCCCTTCCCTCCGAGCTGATGCTACTGTGGGCTGTGGTGTAGGATTTTCTCTCTCCAGACTTTGAGCTGCATTGCCTCAACATGGGGGCACTCAGAGCCAGTGCTCAGAATCAGTGGCTGGCCACCTTGGCCTTTCCATGTGCCCTTGCGCCAATCCTGCAGACCAGAGAGGTCAGGCGCCATATGATGAAACCTCTGAATCTGACTTAGGAAGTATCCAGCCTTTGTGTAGATGGGGTCACTAGCACCAAGACTCCAGGAGACACTGGAAGTCTCTGCCTTTCCAGCTGAGTCTGGAGACTGCTTGTGATTCTTGGAACTTACTTAAGAGGAGGCTGAAACACCAAAATTATACTCTTGAGAAGGCTCCAGGGAAGTGGCTGGGGGCCACCTTCTCCCTCTTCTGATAATGGCCTCAGCAACAACTGAGTAACTGGCATCCACTCTGTCTTTTCTCAGTGTTCTTCACGTTCTTAGCAACTTTTTTACTGAGTTAGTTCGCCAGGTTGAGATTTGAAGGGAGAAGATACTTCCACAAAGATAAAATTTTAGACAAACTACTCTTCAGATTTCACTTTCATCAAGAGAGACTGCCAGAGCACAGAAAGAAGTGGCCTTTTTTTTTTTTTAGAGGAACAAAGAAATGCAATATAATAAGAAGTGTCCCAAGTTGTGTTAGGAGCTTAAATTTGCCTGGAACTAATATAAAATTAGCTTTATATGTTTATTCATAGCTCTCTTTATTGTAGACGTGATTTTAAATGGTTTCAAGGAGAGACAAAACAAGATAGGAAACATGAAAAGACACAAAAGAAGAATATGAAAATGGGGATGTAAATTAATTTAAGTGACCAGAAGTAGTCTAATCCTGTTTGGGTTGTCAGGTCAATGATTCTGTGACCCTGCTAATTCTCTTAAGCTCTTATTTTGCTTTTAATAACAGATTTGCTTTTAATGAGGTATAATTACACACTTTAACATTCACCCTTTTGAAGTATACGATTCAGTGATTGTTATATATTTGCAGATTTGTGCAGATGAGGCTTTTTAGAAGTTGGTCTAATTCCACATCTGTCTAATTCCAGAACATCTTCATAATTTCCACCCCCCTTTAAAAAAAATCCTCTATCCATAAACCATTACTCTTCCTTCTCTACTCTCTTCAGTCCCTAGCAACAACTAACCTACTTTCTGTTTCTAGAATAGCCTGTTCTGGACAGTTCTCGTGAGTGGAAACACACGATACATAGCCTTTTGTGTCTGGTTTCTTATACTTAGTTTCTTATACTTATAATGTTTTCAAGGTTTATTTGTGCTCTAGTATGTATCAGTAGTTCATTCTTTTTTATGACTACATAATACTCCATGGTAAAGATACACCACATTTTATTCATTCAACAGCTGATGGGTTGTTTTCACTCTGGGCTTTCATTAAAAATGCCACTGTGAGCAGTTATGTGTATGTTTTATGTGAACCTGTGTTCTCACTTCTCTTAAATATATACCTTGAAGCGGAATTGCTAGGTCATATGGTAACTACATTTAGCTTTTTGAAGAAGTTCCAGGCTGTTTTCTAAAGCACGTACAGCACTCATAACATATGAGGATTTCCATATTTCCATATCCTCACCATCATTTGCTCCTGCCCATCTTCTTTATTATAAGCACCCTAATAGATAATGATGTGGCATCTCATTTTGATTTTGATGTATATTTTCCTAATAGGTAATGATGTTGGACATCTTTTTTCTTTTTTTTAAGATTGGTTTATTTATTTGAAAGAGAGAAAGAGCGTGTAAATGGGGGGAGGGCAGAGAGAGAATCCTCAAGCAGACTCCCCGCTGAGTGTAAAGCCCAGCAAACACAGGGCTTGATCCCTGGACCCTGACCAAGATCATGACCTGAGCCAAAGTCAGACACTTAGCTGACTGAGCCACCCAGGTGCCCCATTTTTTTTTTTTTTAAAGATTTACTTATTTATTTGAGAGAGAGTTGAACATCTTTTCATTTGCTTTTGGCTACATGCATATTTTGGTGGGGGGTGGGGAGGAATGCCTATTCAAATGTTTACCCATTTTTAAATTGAGTTACTTGTCTCATTATTTTATAGGAAACATTCCAAAAGGTAAGTCTCTCATCAGATCTATGAGTGGCAAATATTTTCTCTCATTCTGTGGATTTTCCTTTTATCTTCTTGATGGTTACCTTTGCAGCACGAAAGTGTTTAATTTTGATGAAGTCCAATTTATTTGCTTTTTTCTTGTTGCTTGTGTGGTAGTACCCTACCTAAGACGGCTTTGCCTAACCACAGATCGGGAAAATGTTCTCTTATGTTTTCAAGAGTTTTACAGTTTTGCTGTTACATGTAGGTCTGTGGTCCATGTGGGGGTAACTTTTGCATATGGTGTGAAGTAGGGATCCTACTACTTCTCCTCCTGTATGGGCAGTGTATACAGTTGTCCCAGCATCATTCACTGGAAAGAGTTTTCTTCTTCATTGTGATACCTTAGCACTTTTATCTAAAGTCAATAGGCAATACATGTAAGAGTTTATTTCTGGACAATCAGTTCTTTTCTATTGATCTATGTGTCTGTCTTTAGGTCAATACCACACTTTCTTGATTTCTGTAGTTGATAGTAAATTTTGAAATCAGGAAGTATGAGACTTCCAACTTTGTTACTTTTCAAGATTGTTTTGGTTATCCTTGGTGCCTGACATTCCCAAAGGAATTTTAGGATCAGCTTGTCAATTTCTGTCCCTCCCACCCAAAAAAAGGCTGTCGTAGGTTTTTAGGCCTCCATTTTCTCATCTGTTTAAAAAGATTGATGATCTGTGTGCTGTGGAGTTCTTGTGCAACCCTGAAGGACATGAACTTGCTTTAAATGTTAAAAATACTAAACTTATTAAAAAGAAATACTAAACTAATTTTAGTTACTCATTTTCAGAAAAAAAAATCTGCTTTTGCCCTTTTTATTATCCTTGCATTGTTAAGTCGTGACTGGTCTTATCGTTCTTCTGCTTCTGGACTCATTGGAAACGATGATGCCTTCCGGTTTACACAGGAGCCAAGATGCCACTGGGCCCCACTGTTAGAATCACTAAGTTCTAAGTCTGTACAGGGAAATGGTCTCACCAGTCTGAAGGTGGGATAGGGTTACTGTCAGGAAAGAGAGAAGGGAGGAGCAGTTGGAGGGAAGGAAAAACAAGGAGAAATGGAGAGCTGGCGGTGCGTAGAGAATTAGACCACAAATAGGCCTGTATCTTGAAAGGTTGGTGTCTGGAGAGCGGGTCCGCGTGCAGAGCATTTCCCTGCTCCCTGCAGAAGCCGTGGGGGAAAAGCCCATTATTAGAACAGATCAGAATCCAAGGACCCAGTCTGTGGATGTGTGCTTGGCCGCCTTTCATTTTGATTGCAGACTCCCAGTGCAAGCCAGAGCAGTGAGACAAGGGAGACCATCTTGGTCAAGGCCCAAGGCTGTGAGGTTTTCTCATGCAGGCTGCCCTTCTGAACTTGGAATGGAGTGGCATAGCCTTCCTGCTTTTGGGCTGGACTTCAAGTGACTGGAAGCTGAAAGCAATCCAACCACAGCTCTTCCTTCTCCCTTCCTCTTCCTACTATTTAGAGAAACTAATGTTAGCATCACAGTTATAGTAGCTAAGTTTATGGAAGGTAGGACATTCTGTTGTGTGCTTTGTATGCAAAACGCTGTTTAATTATAGCCACCGCCCTATAAAGTCAGCACAGTTATTATTATCCCCATCTTCTAGATGACAAAACTAAGGCATGGACAGGTTGTCTCTTATGTCAGAATTACAGAGATTTAAAGGAAACATGTCCAGGATTGCTCTGAAAGGCACTACATCAGAGATTGCCAGGCACTCTTTCTCTTGTCTCTTTTGGGTTAAATGATTTTTTTTTTTAAAGATTTTATTTATTTATTTGTTAGAGAGAGAGAGAGCAAGCACAGGCAGACAGAGTGGTAGGCAGAGGCAGAGGGAAAAGCAGGCTCCCTGCAGAGCAAAGAGCCCGTTGTGGGACTCCATCCCAGGATGCTGGGATCATGACCTGAGCTGAAGGCAGCCGCTTAACGAACTGAGCCACCCAGGCGTACCTGGGTTAAATGAAATTTTATCACTTTATCTATACATGGTGATCAGAGAATCAGCTTTCAGTTCTCAGAAATTGTAAGACTCTCAAAGTCTAAATCCCATGGCTCCAAAGAAACAGGTTCCAAGTCTCCTCCAGACCACACTATGCTCTCCTTTCTCCGAATTCGCAAACCTTTTCCCAAACCTTTGTGTCTTTGATGGAATCAAGAAAATGAAAGGAGCTGTTTCATGGATGACCCAGAGCATATACATGTTGACCGATTCCCCCCGAAGTAAACTGAACTGACTGAAATTCTGCCCCATGTTTGTTAAAGAGCCATGGCCAGATATCCGTGGGGCAGGCAGGTGTCCTGCCAAGGACAGTGTCAGAGGTACCTGTGACAACGAGGCCTCCCTGTCCTTCTTGGCAACCCTTCTTCTCCCAGGGGAAAGGCCATCTCGTGCCCCCTCCCCATGCCTGCCAGGCGACAGGGTTTTTGTTTGTTTTTTCCGTAAGCACAAGCAAGCGCTGCTGGTTTGATCTGATGTCAGCGGCGGCCAGAAGGGGTTATTTCTCCCATTAGAGCCCATCTAGTGCCTCTTCACAGGGAATTCTAGCCAGTGACTCCCCTGTGTTTTCAGTTGATAGGCCTCGAGGTTGCCCCCCGCCCCGTCCCCCTTCCCCCCTCCCTACCCATGGGGCACGATCTTTGCAATGATGGGGAAGGTGACCGCCAGGAGCGCGGGTGGTGTTGACATGGCACCGGCTTCCCTCACACCCCTGCGTGTGGACCCGTGTTACCGCTTTGTAACGCTGGCTGTCCGAAGGTGTGATTTCTTTTGAAAAGAAGAAAAGTGAAGGCGAGTTTCTGTAAACTCAAAACACCATTGGGCCTGGCCCTGAATTAGAGGGGAGGGGAGGGAAACTTTGTGTCTGTGACAAGAGGCATTTTGGTCCCCTGTGATCACCCCTGTTGTCCGTCGCTCACTGTACTGTGGCTGCAGTTACCGAAATTGCACCAACTCCCGAAGCGGGACCCGTCTTTAGAGTGCAGAGCAAGGCAGAGAGCCGAGAGCTGAAGGGCCCTTAGAGAGCCATTGCTGTGCCCTCTTGCCCTGCAAATGATCTTCCCCGATGAGGAAAACTAAGTGACTTTCGAAGACTCTCCCCAGAATCCAAGTTAGAACCCCGAAGCTGCTCCTGCTGCCTGCCAGCCAGCTGTTTTCAGAGCACCTCTGAGTTTTGTTCTGATTCTTAACTGATCAGGAGCCCTTCGTTCAGGCTAACCCATGGCTCCTTCCTGAAAACTAGCTTCCCCTCAGCCCCTTTTGCTTACTAGGAGTGGGCTCAGAAACAAAGAGCTTTATCTCCCTAATGCTAAGGCAAAGCAATTGCATTGTTTAATTTGGAGAAGTTGAAAACGGGTCTCACTGAAGGTGGAGAAATGATGCCACCCACCGGGCCTCCCGCCAAAAGGCGGTAATGGTCTCCCAGCTCTGCTTCTCCTGTCTAAATTCTCCCAGCACACCCAGACCTTACTGTGAGCCTCTCTGAGCTCGCCGGGGAGGTTCTTCAGCATCAAGGGCCAGCTCTACACTGTTCAGCTTCCCGTATCTTTTCTCTAGTAGACGTTGCACCAGGACTCACCATTGCCTAACTACATGCCAGGGTCTGGGACGGATGCTATGGACGAGGCACAGATTTATAGGCAAGCCTCAAGGCTCGTGCCTTGAGCTTCTTGGGGCTCCCGCCCTCAAGGCTGTCTCATGGTTAGATTCAAGGGTACACTTCCTAATTCAAACCATTGGCACTGTGGGCGTCCCGAGGAAAGAGGGAAGTGGATGGAATATGTGGGATCAGCTTTACGGAACAGCGAGGATGGAGGCAGGTTAGGACTGAAGCGTGGTGTGTGGCTGGAACAGTGAGTGAAGGAAGGGCCTGGAGAACAGAGAGGAATGCTCTTGGAAGGGCTAGAGCAGGAAAGAAAGTGGGTTTTCTGCACTCCAGCAAGGGAAGGGCTGGACCATGAGCTTGCCCTGGCTGCCCCTACCTATTCAAATTAGAGCCTTGTGGTGCCATGAAGCAGTAAGTAGAATGTGAGTCTCTGCCATGGTCAGCCGGGAACTGTATGCTGTTGTCAGTGTGCTCCTGCAGATGTCTCCGAAGGACCCACCGCTGGCCACGTGAAAGTCGGGGGACATAATACTATGGCTGGAGCCATCCCATTTTTAGTTAACTAAGGAGGCTTGGCTTCATTGGCTTATTTTCTGTTTTCACCTTCCCTCTACTCCTTTCTAAGCCTTTTGTAATATGGAATTTGCATGCCCTTCTGGTGAGCTTAAAAAAAACCACACAGGGTTCAGGACGGGTTCCCAGACCTGGCCTTGTGGTGTCTATAGCTTTTGTTCTCAGGTGGGGGACAGAATCTAGGCTGGCATGAGAGTGTCCAGAGCTGCAGAAGCTATCCTCATCTCCCCTACTCCAGCCCAAGACATGCCTTTATCTCATGCTGTGTGTGGTTTCCTTGGGCTACTTGTAAATGCTTTGCACAGACGTCAATTCCGAGTAAATTGCAGTATCTTGAGTTACCTGGGATGAGAAAATTTGTCATTCAAAACCTGACCATCACTATTAGCTGTTGATTATCAACACACTAGCCTAGGACAGAATTTGACTAATGAAGCAAGGTCCTGCCCTCTAGGAAATATTCTGTTCTTAGGCAACACAAAGGACATTTGAGTAGTTGGGGAAATCACGTATTCTATTTTGTTTTTCCATTTCAACATTCAGGTTTGAAGTGTGATTTTTAGTTTGATGTAGCTTGTTATTCCTGGGCATGATCAAGGTCACAGTTTCTCTATATGGCAAGGAAAGGTTGGCAGTAAACGAACAGATTTGGCATTGTCTTTGCTCTTTGAGTGGACTGTCACTCTCTAGATTCAAATAGAAGGAGAGCCATTTTTTCCTAAGAGTCTATGTAATGAAAATGATGGTGGTAGTGATAGGGACAGAAAAGAATGGATGCCCTCAGATGTTACTGATTAGACCAGGTTTGGGACTGAGGTTTAGATTCTGAGGTCAGGTTTTGTTTTGTTTTAATTTGTTTTGTTTTGGTTTTAGAACATTAAATCTAGAAGGAACATAAAATGTCATCATGACCAATCCCTTCATGTTACAGACCAAGTAATTTTGTGACAGAAACAAGACTTGAAACGGCTTCAGTTCCCAATCTAGTGATCTTGACAATACACTTTCTCCAAACACTGTTATGCCAAGACTACCCAGGCTCACATTCTGACAGTGCCTTAGCACCTGGCTCATGGAATGAGCTCTGATTTTTTAAATCAAGGCCTATTTTAATTCCTTCATGGATCATAGATAGCAAAGGAGTCCATTAAAAAAATACTTAGTAAAAGCCGTTTTTACTGTTTTTACTTTTACTTAGTAAAAGCCGTTTACTAAGTAAATGGCTCAGGTTGTGACTGATACCATTACGGCATTATAAATGTGTGTATTAAATTGATTTGAATGTAATTGTGGAAATAATAAGTTGAAGAAATATCACCTACTGTATCTCAAAGTTGGCAGCCAGAGATTCCTGATATAATGGGGTATTCTCAGAGGAGCGTGCGGGAAGCATTTGCCTGCTGTTTTTTCCCTCACTCCATTATGCGCCAGATGACCGCTGTCCAAGCATTTCTCTCAGTTTCAGAAATATACTCAAGGACTAGTCCCCTAAGGATGTGTGGGGTTTCATTTGGTGACTCAGAGAAGCATTGTAAAACCACTTTTTTTTTCCCCCAGTCAAAAGGACAGTATCAAGTAGAGAGTACAAGACATTTGACTAACCAGTGAGTCATTTAATAAGTATACATGGGTACTTAATAGTGTGCCCAGCCCTATGCCAAACACCGTGGGAATTTAAGAGTGAACATGACCCCAGACCTCAAGGGGTCGAGCATTGTTTGGAAGAAAAGAAGATAGAAACCCATAAATTTAATAGTAAATTATCAAGGGTTTGTGTTAGGGTTCTCCAAAGAATCAGAACCAATGAGATATACATCAGTATACAGAAGGGGATGTATTCTGTGGAACTGTCTCAGTGATTGTGGAGGCTGGTGGAAAGCTGGTGGGGGAATGGGAGTTCTAATTCAAATGCAAGGCCCAAGAACCAGGGGAGCCAATGGTGTATGTTTAAGTCCAAGTCCAGAGGTGTAAGAACAAGGAGTTTAGATGTCTGAGGGCAAGAGAAGATGGATGTTGTAGGTCGAGCAGAGAGCAAATCCACCCCCCCCCCGCCTTTTTGTTCTAGTGGGGCCCTCAACAGACTGGGTGAGGCCCATCCACATTGGTAAGGGCAAGTCTTACTCAGTCTCTGACTCAAATGCTAGTCTCATCTAGAAACATCCTCACAGACACACCCAGAAATAATGTTGCACCAGCAACCTGGGCATCCCTTAGCCTAGTCATGTTGATGCATAAAATTCACCATCAGAGGGTTCAAATGTTCAGTACTGACAAATGGTAGCAGTCTGATGCTAGACATTGGAGATAAGATGTAGCTGAACAATAATCCGGGGCAGGCTTCTGGCAGACACCAGAGCTGGGTCTTACTTAAGGGAAATGTGGTTAGATTAGAGGAAAGGGAGGCTTGAGAGGAGTCATACACGTGCGCCCACTCCACCCACTGAGAACCTCGGGCAAGGCACTGCGCTCCTTTCATCTCTGTCCTTGTGATAAGCCCACAGGCAGCTATTGTGACCTTCATTGCAGGTGAGGAAATGGGGCAAGGAGACTAGACACTCATCCCATATCACCCCACTAGGTACTAGGAGTTAAGATCCGATGTGCTAGATGACTCCAAGAAGTTTCCCCTCTTCCACACTCTTTCCCTTTCCAGTCATCCCATCAGTGCTGCTTTCAGTCCAAACAAACACTTGTCCTTTTTCTGATGTCTCATTTCCAGACTGGGTGAAGTTTGTGTGACTGGGAATCATGATTCCACAATGAAATGTTCTTCAGAGTTTTCTCCTAGAGAAAAATCCACTGTTAGTGCCCCCAGATGTTTCTTTCCTTCCTTCCATCTCTCTCTCTCCCTGCTCTGTTTCTATCTCTTTTTTTTTTTCATTCCGCAAATATTTATTCAGTTCTTCTCAAACCCTCAAATTTCCTAAACATAATTTGTGTAAATATGGTTCCAGCCCAGGTCGCAGGGGAATCTGATACTGAGACGCCACCTCATGTCTGCCGATGAAGCATGGATTGGTGTTGCCCTATTTGGGGAATGTGGGATAAAGTGTCCAAGAAAATAGCCCAGACGTAGAGAGCATATTTTCAGAGCAAGCAGTATAATGAGGTTGAATGAGTCCTAAACTATGTCAGGCGATTTTAGCTCTCAACTTTGGTCTGACTTTTCTCCATCTCAAAGAAGTTGTTGGAGCCCTATATGCTACACTTTTTTCAAGTATAAAATGGGACTGAGAATTCCTTTCCTTTAGAACTTGACAGGGGTATTGGGAGGCATGAGGAATAATGTATGAATGAAAGCTCTTCCAAAATGTAGACCACCCTGGGCCCAGTGACACTTGGCGAAGGAGCTGGTTTCCTCATTCCCAAGCCTCATCAACACATGGCTACTGGCCAACTTGCCAACTCATTGACTAGGCCATGCTCTATTAACTGACTCCAGGGAACCTCATCAAAGAAAGAAACTAATAGCTATAATGGCTTGGAGGTAATTCTCTTCTCCAGAGAAGCTCCTGACTGTCCCTCTGAGTGGACATCAGGGGAAGGACACCCTCCTTAGGATGCTGTGTGGGGCAGAAACAGCTTAGGCCATGGCACCTGTAAGCCAGGTGAGCTGCCAGGGTGGCTCTGAGCCTGCCCTTTCTCTGGAGGCCTCAGTTTCCTTGTGTGTAGAGTGAAGGATGACTATTAGATTTGGTGGTCTTGAATGGTGCTCTCCAAGGGGGCTGTTGGGTCCACTTCAGGGCCATTGCCTGGGGAGAGATGGTTTAGTGCAGGATAGTTGGGAGTATTTCCAGCCCTCTGACCACAGGGTGGCTCAGGCTCTATCTTCTTTATTTGTTTATGTTCCAGCTGAGATTGAGATTTCATATAAACCAAGGATCACAAAACTAAAAAAAAAAAAAAAAAAAAAAAAATTAAGCATGGGGTGAGGTATTTAAATGCCTAATTCTCTGGCTTGATAATCCAGTCAATAAGTGAGTTTCCTTCCATCCCCTTCCCCAGCCCTGAGTAAGTGCAAGGGGTTCAATGCTCTGACTTCTCCCAGCCACTCCCAGCAGGAGGCTTAGGGCTCTGACTCCTGGCTTCAGGGATTTCTGAGTCCTCCAGCTCACTCCGCATCCTCTCCTCCTTGTTCCCCAGGCTGCCAGGGTCCACCTCCTGCATGGAGGCTCAGAGGCACCCTCCTGTCCTCGCTCTCCGCATCCACAGTCACAGCCAGTGTACAGCAGGGCTCCGGGGTGCAGTGCTCCTAGGGAATGGTTGCAGCACTTAGGGTGACTTTGGGGACTCCTGGGAGCCAGGTGTGGAGAAGGAAGGAGGAGAGGGGAGGCAGTCCTGAATACACCAGCCCTTGCTGCTGTGGGCTTGCGTCTTGCCTGGAAAGCCTCATGGTGCTCACGTGTCCTTACATGGGCTTGTTCGGCATGGCCTGCCTGGAGCACGCTGCCCTCGGCTTGTATTTTTGGCGAGCTTAGTAGAGATGTCTGAAAGCCAAAAATCCTTGCTGGTGCTGCCGAGCCATCCATACTTTCCTCTCCATAAACAGTTGTCAGAATTTGACTACACGAACCCCACCCCACACACACCATCTATTTCAAAATACTGATCCACGGGGCAGCCCGTACCTCCGTGTGATGTGTGTTTGCATGGGGATTTGGTCGTGATGCTCTGGTTGTGCTTCTTGGGGGCACGTGCTTGGGGGCAGGGCTCACCAGGGGGGAAGGAGAGCCTCCGCCCCAGAAAGAGAGGCCTGGGCTTTTCTGGGGTGATCTGGAGCTCAGCTTCCCTCCCGGCCAGGGGTCCTCCACAGAAAGCCTCCTCAGCCCTCACCCTGATGCCAGTCCTGCCCTGAGAGGGTCCCAGTGCAAAGAGCACTGGACTGGGAGTCAGGAGAACTGGAGTTGATCCTGCCTGACTGATAATCAGCTGCTGGGTGGCCAAGAAAAGGAGGAGATTGCTGTGAGCACCATGGGAGCCTTGTTACTGGCCTTGTTGAAGCACAGATGGCTGGCTGCTTCTCGGAAACACCTAGAAAAGGAACCGGGGCTGGACCAAGTAGCCTCAAAAGTTCTTTGCAACTGAACATCGCCAATTCTGGCCATTTGGCTCAGCTCCACCCAAGCCACAGAATTGTGAGAATGAACAAAATGGCGTATCCAGAAATATCTGACTACTAGCACATGGCAGGGGGGTTTGAGAGTTTGTGGTCCAGCTATCAGCTTTAAACCCGAGTTCATGTCTGAGCTGCATCCCACAGATGGCCTCATTGCCGTCGGAGTGGAAACTTCACTCTTCCTGGATCAGTCAGCTGAGATTATGACAGCTATCAGCGGACTCTTCCCCAAGGGCCTGCTCCCTGCCAGCCCCACTTTGGATTTTGTCAGAGATAAAGAAGTAGCAGGAGGACCATAGCTGGTCCCAGCACCCCTTATTGTGTCCATGTGTCTAATGCCACCTGTCTCGGCACTAGACTGTGAGCTCCATGTGGGGCGAGCCAGGCCCACTTCCTTCCCCACAGTGTACCCATCTTCTAGCACACAGAATCGCACATGGAGGTGTGCCCGGGTAGCTCAGTTGGTTAAGGTCCGACTCTTGATTTCGGCTTAGGTCGTGATTTCAGGGTTGTGGGATCAAGCCCCACATCTGGCTTCACGCCCAGCATGGAGTTTGCTTGTGCCTTTCCCTCTTCGTCTCCCCCTGCACTTACTCTCTCTCTCAGATAAATAAATAAATAAAATCTTAAAAAAATAAAATCTCACATGGAGTTAGTGCTTGGTAAATATTTATAGAATAAAAGTAAGATACACTAGGAGAGTTAAGAACTAGGGATCTGACTCTACGTGTACTAGTTGTTGAGACAAGTGTTCATTTCACTCTCTTTTTTTTTAAGACTTTTTATTTATTTATTTATTTGACAGACAGAGATCACAAGTAGGCAGAGAAGCAGGCAGAGAGAGAGAGGAAGGGAAACAGGCTCCCTGCTGAGCAGAGAGCCCAACTCGGGGCTCGATCCCAGGACCCTGGGATCATGACCTGAGCCGAAGGCAGAGGCTTTAACCCACTGAGCCACCCAGACGTCCCCAAGACAAGTGTTCATTTCAATTAGGTCTCTGCTGGCGGGTCACTTCCTCAGAAAGGGCATCCTTGGCCAGCCTGTCTGAGTCAAAGCCTCCCATCTTTAAACTTTGTCTTCATATCTTGTTTTATTTCTGTCTTAATAATTAATGTCAGCCCATATGTGTGTGTGTGTGTATATATATATACACACACGTGTTTGTATGGAAATACACATGTGTATGTATATATCACACATATGTACATGTATGTAAGTGTAGCACATATATAGATGTGTGTGTGTGTGCGTGTGTGTGTGTGTGTGTGTGTGTAGTTTCTGTTTGTTTTTCTATCTCCCTTCTCCCCACTGGAGTATAAGCTTCATCCCTACATCTAGAATGGGTCCTGGCATCTAGTAGTTGCTCAAAAAGTGTCTCTTGAATGAATGAATGAATGAATGAATGTTTATGAGACAAGATAGACCTGGGTTGAGTCTTTTAAAACTGACGATCATTTGACTAAGCCCACAGGAGAGGAAGAATCCTATAGAAGGTGGGGGAGAGGGAAGTAAAGTCAAAAGCAGATTAGTGAAGAGAAGCATAGCAAGAGCCCAGTGGTTTAAAAATAATATCAGTGTTGATTTATTACCGTATGGGTGGCTGACGGTTGTCAGCGGTCGTCCAGTGTGGTTTGCAGCTTCTGCCAGGACCGGCCATGAAAGTCCCTGCCACGTGGGTTCAAGCCCTCAAGGACAACAGCCACTTACTGGAAGTCTGAAAAGCTCCTCCACTCAGGCTTCCCTGGAACTTAGGTCTTGAGAATAGAGTAATAGATTAGCTAGAAACTAGTTTCCAGCCCTGAGAGAGTCACCTTAACTTTTTGCAGATGACTTGCCTGCTTACCCATTGTTCAACTTCCCGTCTGTCCTCATGTGTACTCAATGTATCTACTAGAACATTACTAATGACAGGGATATGGTCTCGTGGAAACTGAACGGAAGTGGACGGGCAAGTCTGAGGCGTGTGTTTCGGTCCCTGCTCTATCATTAACTAGCTGGGTGACATTTCTAGTTTTCGGTTTCCTTACTCATAAAGGGAGGTGATAGGGCTACATCAATTTTAAGACACTTTAATTCTCAAATTGAACCTCAAATTCTACAGTAAAACCTGGACTTAGAAACGAAGGCAGTTTCTAAACTCTACTGTCAGGCCTGATACAAAGAATCTACCAGAAATGTAATACATGATGGATACGTTCCCAAGCTAGTAGCAAAACTTGCACACATATTTGAAGGGGGAGGTAGTTGACTCTCCCCAGCATCACTTGTGGTGGGAGTCAAGGACTAAATTCTTCTGGGACTCAATTCTTTGGAGGCTCGCCTTGAGCCTTGTGCAGGGGGCTGGACATGTCTGATGGCTGGGGCAGGGGGAGGGGGCCGGGGTGGGTAGGGAGGGTTTCAGAGGCAGCAGGTCTTGGGGCAGCCATGTTGGGGTGGCTAAAGGAAGAGCAGAAGACACGCATGCAGCACTTCCCAGCTAAGGTCTGCGCACGAGGGGAAGCCTGCGATCAAAAGAACAAAAATGCTTTGCTTTCAGCAGTGCTTTATAACTTCTGAAATGCCACTACAATTTTTTTTTTTTTTATCATCATAGTCAGTGCAGGTGCTAAATGTTGTAAGGGATCCCCTCAAAAGATTTACAGTCCAGGAGGGAGAATGGTAACAACCACACCATACGGCTGGCCACGCTAAGTCCTATAGGATATGCAGAACGAATATGACGGGAGCCCGGCAGACAGAGGGATAAATGGCGTTGTGAGGCCTTATGAAGGAGGTAGCATTAGAGTTGACTTTTGCCAGATGGAAAGCAGGCATGCAAGGGGGACAGAGAATGGCTTTCCAGGGTAGAGAGAACTATGTGGCCAGCCTGACATGTGGAG
>RCUC01160629.1:0-21676 GCA_003697995.1 Taxidea taxus jeffersonii | reverse complement strand
TTAAAGATCCTGGTCACATAATTTAGTCACCTGTTAAGATGCTCACACTCTGAGCGTCTCTGAGACTTTATGCTATCTACTTCCGGTGTGGAATCCTGCACAAAAGTGCCCTTCAGTTCCTAGCTGAATTTGTGGTCGAACTCTTGTGGATCAAATAGTTCCTGACATCAAAGGGCCTGGTCTTCATGAAACAATGAGAAAACCTTCTCTCAGGTCTGCATATCCAAAAGAGCTGTCTCCCTTGAATAAGTGTTTATGTTGTATGGATGCCAAGAATTACCTGACAAGACGTGCTCTCCTTCCCCGAGTGTCATGGAACTGGCTTTTCGGCTCACCCCTGGGGAGAAGTCTCAACTTGGCTTCCTCTTATTTTTTTCCTTCATCCTGATTTTCTCACTTACTTTTCAAAAACTTATTTACTAAGAAAGATGTTCACTGAGGACCTGTGAGACCCATAGAAAAGGAGGATTCATTTCTCTCGTCTCTAGGGACCTTTCTTATTGAATACAACAGCTCTTTCCCTCTCCCTGGTTCTTCATACTGTTCTCCTCCCCTTCAGTTCTCTCCACCCAACTCCTTCCACAGGAAAATCTTTCAAAGACTATTCTTCATGGGTGGATGCATCTCTGGAAATGAACAAAGCATTCCCAAAGGTTTACGGTGATGCAGAGATGGCTGTCTGCCCTCAGCCTACCAAATGAAAAATAAACATACACAAATATCAGAAAAATAAATTGTACGGTGACTAGTTAAAACATGTGGCTTTTCACAGGCCTTTTTAAAAAGCTTACTCAAAACTCTTTTTTTTAAAATAGACAGCCACCATAAAGAGGCAAGTACATTTTGTGTCGTTCTTCTTTATCTATATTTCTTGCTGAATTATAGCATGACCTCTGGTATGATGCTTTATGTTTTCAAACCGGGTGTGCTAACTACACTGCCTGTTTAAAAATGTTTTATTACACAGCCAGCAGTTAACCAATGTGTGGGTCCGTTTAGAGATGGGTTTGTATAAAGTGTGAGCCATTATATAGCAGGTGTAAATAACATGGCCAGTTGCTACACTCAACAACACTTTGGGATATAATACATTCCACTAGAATTAGACTCACCATTGTAACTCAATAACCCTCACCTCCAAGAATCAACCATAGTTTATCTTCAAAGAAATTACAGCTTTTTATTTTCTCCCCTGAGAGGCATCCAATTTTAACAAAGCTATCCCGAGTCTAGTGTTACTACACAAGGGAACCGGCTTCTTAGTAATTCATGAAGGAAGAGTTAGAGCTAATTAGGTTCCTTGGCCAAAATTAAGACACAAATGAATCCCAAAATTGACCCTTTTAAGTGTAGCATCCAAGATGTTTGCAGCCGTTGACAACGATAAAACCGATGATAAATTACAACAATTGGAGAAAACAAAATCAAACAAGTTTTTAGTTTATAAAAATATGGAAGATGTTAAGATGAGATCAAAGGAAATTTCAGTAGTTGCAAATCAAACAAGAGGAGAACACAAAGCGACTTCTTGTCTTTAGCTTAAGGGCAACAAACCGGGGCCTTGGAAGCAATATTTGTTTCCCCAAAATAAAGGCAGAAGAAGAAAAAATGAGTCTGTGTTACCCTATTTATCAAGCAAAGGTTTTCTTAATTTTGGCTTCCAGTGTGTTGGTGTTCCAAGAGGTGTCAAGTTGTGTTTGAGGTGGATAGCCTCCTCTTGCCGCCCATGAATCAGTAAAAAGAAAATGTTAGAAGGGCAATTTCTTTCCAATGGGTTTCTATTGTTTGATCTCAATTTTTTATATCTTTTATTATCTCAATTTAAATCCATTTTTTAAAAGATTTTAGTTATTTATTTGACAGAGGTCACAAGTAGGCAGAGAGGTAGGCAGAGAGAGAGGAGGAAGCAGGCTCCCCGCTGAGCAGAGAGCCCGATCCTGGGCTCCATCTCAGGACCCTGGGATCATGACCTGAGCCGAAGGCAGAGGCTTAACCCACTGAGCCACCCAGGCGCCCTTAAATCCAGTTTTGTAGGTCTTGATGTTTGGTGAGAAAGTCCTGTGAGCTACAATACAAGCATCAGAGAGGATGGTACATGAAAACAGACTTGGAAATTGGTAAAGCAATTCTTCCTTAACTCTTTCTCATATATTGATTACTCAGGCTAATACCCCATGGGAGTCATTCCAGGAATTTCCCTCTTTTCCCTCACTTTTCTCTAGAATTCACTGATTTGTCGGTGTTCCATCATTTATTTCACTTGTTCACCATTAAAAGCTCAATGCCATGGCATTGTTCAGAGTTTGATTCTTGAGCCCTAGAAGTGGACTAAGTAGCACAGAAAACCCTTTCTAGTTCCAGTGCATGGTTAGTAGTGTTGATTGTGGAGTTCAACTGGTTTAGTGAATTCCCAGCAACACCCCGAATCACCCACTGTGTGACTTAGTGGAACCTCTTTGGTAATTCACGCCTGGGGGCGTAGTGCGGGAAAGCTCTTAAGATGACAGACTGCTCCTGTTGTCGTTATTACTACAACCAGTTGTAACATTATTATTGTTGTTGTTGTTACTTCAGTTGTCATCTTGCCACAGCCCTGAGGAAGCCCCAAACCCTTCTTAATAAAACAGCTATGAAGAAACCGGGAACATGGAAGCCCGAACTAGATCCAGGTTTGACAGGGTTCCGCTTCTGTTTCCGGCATTGGGAAGAAGTTTGGAACAACACCATGGCAGGTGGGCAGGTGAAACTGGGTTGAAATACATTCAAACTTAAGGAAAACTTGGAAGACCTTTCATATCCTCTTCATATCCTCTACAGCATGAATGAAGGGGGACTGGGCAAGATCGGCCTCGATGCTAGGTATTAAAGCTCTGAAGGTCAACAAAAGCTGCTTCTGAGTATCTACAAAGCTGCATGGGTGTCACCAAGGGGATGGTGAGTCAGGCCATCTGGAGACAGGCCATCTGGTGTATAGAAACTCAAACTGAGGGAAATGGCAGGTCTCCATGACCACTGGAAGCAAGACCTTCATATTCAACATGATCTGTGAGAAATCCCCCAGGATGAGCAAAGGGAACACCATCTTGAAGATGCAGGAGGGGACATACCTCAATCAAATATTTACCACAGCCACTGAAGCATGGTTCAGGAAATGAAGTGTGAGGTAGGCAAAACAGGTAGGAAGCTAGAAGACGTCATTTCTGAGGAACAACGAAGAGTGAATCATGATGAGAAAGGCTTTGCAGAAAGGAACACTGGATGAAATGAAGACAGATTATATGGAAAAAATTTAAGTGAGGTCAATTAAAACACACACTAGAGAAAGTAATAATCCACATTAACAGAATGGAAAATAAAGTAATTTTACAGTGGATGAATGTAAGTGGGCTACTGGCAGCGTAGAAGAAAACGTATGCTAGGGGCACCTAGGTGGCTCAGTCCAATAGGTTAAGCATCTGACTCTTGATTTTGGCTCAGGTCATGATCTCAGGATTGTGGGATCCAGCATCAGACTCTGTGCTCAGTGGGTTGCTGCTTGAGATCTCTTCCTCTCCCACTTCCCTCACTTGCATGCTCTTACTATCTCTCAAATAAATAAATAAATCTTATGAAAAACATACAGGATTGAAAATAATAATTTGATGATAACAATGTGTTTTGAAAGTTTCAGAATGTATTAGTAAAGGCAGGAAGAGAATAAAACATTTGGATTTTGCCCCTATTACCTAGTAGAGTCAGAGTAAAAGAGAGATTTTATTTTATTTTTTATTTATTTATTTGACAGATCACAAGTTGGCAGAGAGGCAGGCAGAGAGAGAGAGAGAGAGAGGAAGAAGCAGGCTCCCCACTGAGCAGAGAGCCTGATGTGGGGCTCGATCCCAGGACTCTGAGATCATGACCTGAGCCGAAGGCAGAGGCTTTAACCCACTGAGCCACCCAGATGCCCCAAGGAGAGATTTTAGTATTACTTTTGAAAAATAAAACTTTTCCAAATACTTCAAAATTGTACAATATTCTATACAATCATTGGTTAAAAATAAAATGAATCAAAATTATAAGCTACAAATATAATAACAAAACGAGAATAGAACACATAAAACAACAAAGCATATAACCAAGTATGTAATCAGAGGAAAATTCGCAGCTTTAAATGCTTTCATAATGAATGAGATAAAACAAAGGTAAGTGAACTAAGTCATCATTAACTAAAGAAGCTCAAAAAGAGTGATAACCAGAAAAAGAAGAAAAAGGAGACAAAGAAGAGAAAGATGGCAAGAAAGAAGAGGGAGAAAATATAATTGCAATGGAAATATTTGAACTTATATTAAATCTAAAAGTGGTCTTAAAAAATATACCCCCTTCTTAAAAAATATATATACCCTCTTGAAAAAAAACAAATAAATACTATCAGGAAAGTAAAAAAGAAGAAATTGTCTCCCAAGACACAGAATACTTTCTTCAAGTTAAAATAATACTAGACTTTGATGGAAGAAATTGAAGAAACACAAACAAATAGAAATATATCCAGTGTTCACGAAGTGGAAGAATGAATATTGTTAAAATGTCTGTACTACCCGAAGCAATCTATAGATTCAATCCCTATCAAAATTCCAATGACTTTTTTTTTACAGAAGTGAAAAAAAATCTTAAAATTCATATGGAACTACAAAAGATCCCGTATGGCGAAGACAATCTTGAGAAAATGGTACAAAGTTGGAGATACCACTTCCTGATTTCAAACTTCAAAATTATAATAATCATAACAGTTCGGTCCTGGCATAGAAATGTAGACCAAAGGAAGATAATTGAGAACCCAGAAATGAACCTTTGTAAAGGGTCAATTATTATTTGGGAGGGGAGTCAAGAATACTCAACAGGGAAAGGATATTCTCTTCAATAAATTGTGCTGGGAAAAATGGACAACCTCATGCAGAAGAATGAAATTGGATCCCGTACCTCACACCACATGCAAAAATTAATTCTATATAAAGACATATGTAGAATATTTGAAACTGTGACACTCCCAGAAGCAAGTAGAGGAAAAAAGATTCTTGACATTGGTTTTGGCAATGATATTTTGGATGTAACACCAAAACCACAAAAGCAATAAAAGCGAAAGCAAGCAAGTGGGACTATATCAAACTAAAAAGTTTCTGCACAGCATTAGAAACAATCAACAAAATGAAGAGGGAACCTATAGAATGAAAGAAAATATTTGCAAATTGTGTATCTGATAAGGACTTAATATGTAAAATATATAAAGAACTCATACAACTCAAGGTCAAAAACAAAAAACAAAAGGAACATAATTTAAAAGTGATTTAAAAATGGACACTGGAACTGAACAGACATTTTTTTTTTCAAAGAAGACATACAAATGACCAACAGGTACATGAAATGTGCTCAACATCAGGGAGATGCAAATCAAAACTGCAATGAAACATCACGTCATACCTGTTAGAATGGCGGTTATCAGAAAGACAAGAGATAACAGGTGTTGGCCAAGATATGGAGAAAAGGGAACACTTGAGAATTGTTGGTGGGAATGTAAATTGGTGCAGCCACTTTGGAAGATAGCATGGAGGTTCCTCAAAAAATTAGAAATAGAACCGCCCTAAGATCCAGCAATCTCATTTTTGGGTGTATCAAAAAAAAAAAAGAAAAAAGGAAAGAAAAGAAAAGTTTAAAAAAGAAAGAAAAAGGAAAACAGAATCTTAAAGAGATATCTATACATTTTTGTTCACGGAAGCATTATTCACAAGATCCAAGATATGGAAACAACCCAAATGTCAGTCAAAGGTTGAATGCATAAAGATGATGGATATACCCATCTTCTTTATATTCACACACATGCGCCCATACAGGAATATTACTTAGCCATGAGAAAGAAGGAAGCTTACCATTTACAAGATCGATGGACTACGTGGACATTATGTCAAGTGAGATAAGTCAGACAGAGAAAGACAAGTACTGTATGATAAAATTTATATGTGGATCTCAAAGAGCCAAATTCCTAGGAACAGGGTGAAATGGTAGTTACCAGAAGGGAGTGTGGTGGGGAAGGGGAGATACTGTTTAAAGGTATAAACTTCCCATTACAAGGTGAGTAGGTTCCAGGGAATAATGTACAGCATAACAATTACAGTTAATAATACTGTAGCATGTCTTTGAAAGTTACAGACAGAATTGATCTTAAATGCTCTCACCATAAACAAATAGTTATGTGATGTGACAGAGGTGTTAGTTAACACTACAACAGTGATCATATTGTGATACAGGCGTGAGTCAGATCAACATCTTGGACACCTTAAGCTTAAAAAATGTTGTATGTCAATTCTATCTCAACAAAGCTGGAAAAAAAGTACTGCCTGGGAAAACCTACGATGGAGCTTGATTGTTTTTAAATAAATGGATTTTTTCTGAGAAAATATCAAATGTGTGTGTGTGTGTGTGTGTAGACAGGTAAGATGATGATGATAGATGATAGATAGATAGGTAGATAGATAGATATAAATGAAAAAGAAGAAGCTACCAAAGAAAACCAACCAGTGAACCACACATCATAAAGTCTTTGGAGCCAGGCTATTTTACAAATAAGTTTTTCAAAACTTTAAAGAAAGTAGTCCATATACGTAATGATTTCATAGGACAGAGAAATAGACAAAGTCATCAAGTTCATTTTATCCAGCTAGCAGAAGAGCACTAGACCAATGTATAAAAAATATAACACAAAATAAACTAAAACTCAAATCCAATTTCATTTGGAAATAGGGACATTAAATGCAATTCAATAATACATGAAAAATTGATTCACCTCGTAAAAGAAGGTTGATCCCCCTAGTGCAAAACTGGCTTAGTACTAGGACATCTGTTAATGTAATTTTATACATGAAGAGAACAAGTATGAAAAACTAAGGGTCCCACTGCTTGCCCAAAAAAGTTCATTGAATTTTAACATTATTTACTATTTTTAAAAAAAGTTCAGCAAACTTCAAATAGAAGAATATTTTCTCAGTATGATTTTTTTTTAATGTCTCAAACCAACAGCTATCACACTTAATTTTAAAATGCTAAACACGTTCTGGTTAATATCAGGAACACGATAATCATCACTGTTGTTATTTTATATAATTCAGAAAGTTCTGGTTTATGCAATAAAATCTGGGGGAAAAATTAAAATATACCTATTAAGAAGAATAAGGCAAAAGTTATTAAAAACTGCAAAAAAAGTTAAAAATCCAGAAAAATCTCAAAGAATAAGAAAGAAATTCAATAAGGTTGAAAAAATTAATCTTAACTTATGCCCCAGAGACATAAAAGTCTTTTTTTAAAAAAAGATTTTATTTTTATTTATTTGTCAGAGGAGAGCACGAGCAGGCAGAGTGGCAGGCAGAGGCAGAGGGAGAAGCAGGCTCCCTGCTGGACAAGGAGCTGGATGCGGCACTCGATTCCAGGACTCTGGGGCCCTGATGTGAGCCAAAGGCAGCGGCCCAACCAACTGAGCCACCCAGGCGTCCCAGAGAAACATAAAAGTCTTAATAGGCAGGGATCTTGTTCTTAGCACATACATAACACCAAGCATCAAGGGATAACCTCATTAAAGAAAGAATTTTATTGTGAAAAAATATTTTTTAAAAACTGAAGGAATGCCTGGGTGGCTCAGTGGGTTAGCATCTGCCTTCCGCTGAGGTCATGATCCCAGCATCCTGGGATCGAGTCCCGCATCAAGCTCCTTGCTTGGGGGGGAGCCTGCTTCTCCCTCTGCCTCTGCCTGCTGCTCTGTCTGCCTGTGCTCGCTCTCTCTCTCTCTGACAAATAAATAAATGAAATCTTTAAAAAAAATAAAATAAAAACTGAAAGAACATGTTATAATCATAGATAAGAACACGATGATTATATATACATACACATATATACATATACACAAATATATATGTATGTGTGTGTGTGTGTGCGTGTGTGTGTGTATATATATATATATATATATATATATATATATATATATATATATTTATTTAGAGAATGAGGCGGGGCAGAGGGGAAGGAAGAGAGAGATTCTTAAGCAGCCTTCACGCCCAGTTGGAGCTTGACATGCAGCTTGGTCTCATGACCCTAAGATCAATATCTGAGCTGAGATCAAGGTCTGAGCCAAAATCAAGAGTCAGATGTTTAGGGGCACCTGGGTGGCTCAGTGGGTTAAGCCTCTGCCTTCGGCTCAGGTCATGATCCCAGGGTCCTGTGATCGAGCCCCGCATCGGGCCCTCTGCTCAGCAGGGAGCCTGCTTCCCCCTCTCTCTCTGCCTGCCTCTCTGCCTACTTGTGATCTCTCTGTCAAATAAATAAAATCTTCAAAAAAAAAAAAAAGTCAGACGTTTAACCAACTGAGCTACCCTGGTGCCCCCATGATGAATATTTTAACATGCCTATTTTCCAGAGTGAATACATAGTTCTAATGGAGGTGTACTCAAAATCCCAATAAATTTTTTTCTTGGGACTTGAGAACATGATTCAAAACCTCCTGAAAGAATAAACTTGTACAAATAGCTTAGGTATATTCTATTTTAATAGTTCCAAATGAATGATTTATGTTTGATTTCCACAACAATATCATAAAATAACATGCATGCCATCCTCAAATGTTTTCAATATTATGTCAAAATTGGAGCCCCCAAATTCCTGGTTAACATATTTATTTTTATATTTTCTTTTCAGCTCCTGGTTAACCATATAAATGGCTGTATAAAGAACACCTTTCTGTAAAGTTGTATTCTATTTTGTTTTTAGCAAATGTGAGACAGATTTTTCCAATTGACTTTCAAAGTTAGAAAATGTGCTGTCACAGGAAAACATCAAACAGGGGAGGTTGAGGGGACCTGGGGGGCTCAGTCAGTTAAGCATCTTACTCTTGATTTTGGCTCAGGTCCTGATGTCAGGGTTGTGAGGTTGAGCTCTGAGTCAGGCTCAGTGGTGGGTGTGGAGCCTACTTGAGATTCTCTCTCTCCATCTCCCCCTGCCACGTCCCCCTCCAACTCATGCTCTCTCGCTCAATAAAAGGAGGAGAGGTAGTTGCCTTTATGATACACAAACACACCTGAGAAATCAGCAAATTTTATTTTAACAACAATACATTTTTAGTAATTACTAATTTAGTATTTAGTAATGAAGGCAGAGAATATTCTGGAAACTCTGTCTTCGACAGTTTGTGACTCTTCCAACTAGCAGTGATAAGTGGCTACACTGCTTGCAGATATGACTGGACTTCACAGACTTCATGAAAGAAGATTATTTTAAAAATTGTTTTCAAATGAAAAATTAACAGAAGAAGTTTATCTATGTTCTCTGTCTCTGTGTTCCAAATTGATCTATCCTATCCTACAATACTTTAGTATTATATATATTTATTATATATAATATATGTATATTATTATATATAATATCATATATTTAGTATATATTTTAGTACATATAGTGAAAATGGAGTGATATCTTACTCTTTTTGCAGGAAAGGAGTTTTATAATAAGGAAGACTTGCCCACTTCAGAACTAAGCCGGAAACAGGTTGTGGTTTACCCCAGCGTGCATAGGCTCAACTATGGGAATGTCAAGAGAAGTGTCAGATGGTACAGTACCAAAGAAGAGATCAAAATCAGGGCCTTGAAGACTTATCTTCACCTATTGCGGCATTAGTCACTATAGGAGAGATACTGAAACAATCCAAATGTTCCTCATGAATGAATGAATAAACAAAATATCCTTAAAATGGAATATTACTCAACATTAGAAATAGAAGGAAGTGCTGCCATATGCAATAACATGGATAGACAGGGAGGACACTATGCTAAGTGAGAGTAGCCTGACACAGAAAGACAAATGCTGCATGATTCCACTTACATGAAATAACTAAAATAACCAAACTCCCAGAAGCAGAGAGTAGAATGGTTGTTGCTAGAGACTGCGGGAAGAGGAAAATGGGGAGTTGTTCAATGCGCATAGACGTTCAGCCACACAAACGCGTAAGTCCTAGAGATCTGCCGTACAAAATAGTGCCTAGGGTTAACAATGCTGTGTTGCATGCATAATATATTTGTTAAGAGGGTAGATCTCACGCGGATGTTCCTACCGCCAAAAAAAGGCAGGGGAAGGGGCACCTGGGTGGCTCAGTCGGTTAAGTGTCTGACTTCGGCAAAGGTCATGATCCCAGGGTCCTGGTTAGAGCCCCTCATCCGGCTCTGTTCAGCGGGAAGCCTGCTCTTCCCTCTCCCACTCCCCCTGCTTGTGTCCCCTCTCGCTGTCTCTCTCTCTGTCTAATAAATAAACAATATATTTTAAAAAAAAGGCAGGGGGTCATTAAGAAACTTTTGAGGGGACGGGTGTGTTTAGCACCTTGATCGTGATGACAATTTCATGGATGTGCACATATTCCAAATTCTTCCAGTTGCACACACCAAATATGTGCAGTTTCTTGTGTATCAGTTACAGTTCAACAAAGCTGCTTTTTAAAAAATAAGATAGGTAAACTGTGAAGTCAAAGAGAAGAGACCAAGACATACGGAAAAAAAAATTTGTTCTCGCGGTTACCCACAAACTATAAAATAAACACGGTGATTAGAAGCATCCAGTTCATGTAAACATATAGAATGATCTCACATGTAAGTCCAATCAGAGGCACAATTAACTCTATGGACCAAAGTCAAAGCGATGGGGATGAACATCCCCGGAATGAGCCAGTTCCCTTCAATACTTTCATGCCCCCATTAATAGGCAGCTGATACAGCTTTCTGACTTTGAAGGATGGTTTATCCCTCTGGTGAAGATTCATATGAGTTGAAATGATACAGTCCTGTTTTGTAACTGGTGCCTAATGCCCTTGAACCACTACAGAAAATCCAGATCCATACGAAAAGCCAAAGTCAGATTCTATCTCCAAAACTCACACAGTCTTGGAGATTCTGTGTTTGTTTTTTTTTTTTCTGGCACCTAAAATTCTATATCTAAACACACTTCCCCCGTAGACCTTAATTACTTATGGGAAGAGCAAGTGCTCTGGTGTTTGGCCACGTTTGTGGGCTGTAGTGATGGGAACGCAATGTGCTGCAAGCCGACGGCCCACCGGGCACCTTGCCTTTCTTCTCTCTGCAAGCCTACATTCTTTTAATTGCAGCTGTTTCTGGTTCTTGACTGAACCCTCTGCAAAAACACTGTTAACTAAAGGCCTGCAGCAACTTTGAAGTAATAATTCACTTTTTTCTTATATCAACAAAAATCTAGTAGGGTCTCTGGGGCATCGATAGCCCCAAGAAGAAGCACAACGATGTGTCATTGACAGAGAAGAGTCAGACAACTTTTTTCCAAGTTCTTCAGAGAGAGAGATTCCATGATTTCTCAGGTAACCCATTTCATTATCTTTTAAACTCGAGAGGTATTCTGGTGTCCAACCTAACGCCAGTGTGTGGAAAACAGAGCTTCCCTCTGCCATAAACAAACAAAACTAACCCATAGCACTCCGAACGCAGTGAGATTTCCACCCCAACTTTTGCATCATGGTCTTATCATCAAGATTCTAAGAGGGTGACACAGGTTGTTCCTGACTTTGTCTACACACACACACACACACACACACCTCACAACTATTCAAGAATAAGACATCGCGGTGAGAATCCTAAAACATGGGGTGGGGCGGAAGGAACTGCTCCCCACCACAGACACCAAGCCCGGACTATTTCCAAGGGAGGAGAAATGGCTACAAGCTCATCACATTGCCCCTCCCCCAGGTGAGCGTAACACCAGGCAGAGAGGTCTCTCTGGAGTCTCCAGTTCCTCCAGAGGGAAAAGAGCACCCAGGGGGACAACCAGTCCCCACCTGGATCCTGCATAGTGGGTCACTTTGCAGAAGTCCCTACTCTGATCTCCTCCCATGGAGTTCAGGGGAGTCTGTAGGATTCAACCGCTGGGAAGAGCTGAATCACAGCGCTACCCACAGGGATCAGAAGGGCTGGGGGGTGGGGGGACTCCTGGAAGCCATGCAGGGCAGAGAGAGGCGAGCAAGTGGAGCTGATTGTCTCCAGATCAAAACCAGTACGAGGCCTGGAGTGTCCCCATGCTAAGCCCCAGGCAGGGAGGGATTTGTTCACAGCCAAGACAGGATGGCTCCCAGCCCCGCCAGTCGGTGTCCCCTCCACCTCCTGGCCAGGCAAAGTTGCTGAGACACAGCCTTGCCAGCGGTGGAGAGTGTCTTCTGGTCCCATTTGACCAGAAGGGCTGTGTGACCCAGCTGCACTCAAGCCACAAGGCAGGTGGGAAGAGCTGATAGTTTGTAGAGCAAAGCCAGTGGCCCTGGTCCTCAGAGAACTTGGGGTGGAGGTCAGACTTGGGTTAAGACAACAAACCAAGAGCCTTACCACCTTTACAGCTGTTTCTCCCACTGTGCCCAGCAGAGAGTCTTACCCATAGCCCTGCTCGTGCCGAATACAGCCTTCAGGCTCTCTGATCTGAGAACCTAACCAAAGCCCACCAAGCTGCACAGCGAATTCAATAGCCATATACACAGAGGCAGCTAAGTAGAGAGCATAGCCCACAGTTCCCCCATCTGCTGGTGGCCTCATCTGACCAGGGAATCGTGTACACTCTGGACTGAATCAAATCCCCCAGTGATGTGTTATACAGGCCCCGGGTCCTGTCCTACTACCCTGGCAGGATAGAGAAACTAGTTTATAGCTCTATCTACTCCTGCATATAGTACTCAGTACTGGCCATCTAATAAGCCTGACTAGAGAATGCAGGCAACCACAGAGCCCTCGCACTGCCCCCCCTTGGGTAGAAAACAAAACCAGCAGTCCTGTTCCAGGGGTCTCAATAGACCATAATAGCAAAGCCCACCTGCCCAAGCACATTACCAGTGTATACACCCAGAAACTCCAACTGAACTAACTGGTGAAGAATTATCTCTGCCAACGAAAAACTATAAAGTCTAGAAGAAGAGCCCAATTACGCAAATGCACAGTTACCAATGCAGCACAAGCAACAAAATAAGAAATAAACAATTAGGACTATAACAAACTTTAAGGTTTCTGCACAGCAAAAGAAACCAGCAACAAAGTGAAAAGACTGCCTATGGGATGGGAAAAAAATGTTGTGAATCATATATCTGATAATAGATTAATATCCATAATATTTTAAGAACTCCTACAACTCAATAGCAAAAAAATCAAATAACCCAATTAAAATGGGCAAAAGTCTTGAACAAACATTTCTCCAGAGATGATATATAAATGGCCAACAGATACAGGAAAAGATGCCTATCATCATTAGTCATTAAGGCAATGCAAATTAAAACCACCCTGAGATATCATCTCATGCCAGTTAGAACAGTGGTCACCAAAAATATGAGAGATAAAGGCGGGCAAGTATGTGGAGAAAAGGAAATCCTTGTGCACCATTGGTGGGACTGTAAATTCATCCACTATGGAAAACACTATTGAAGATCTTCAAATATTTAAAATAGAACTACAATATGATCCAGTAATTCCACTTTGGGGAATATATCTATAGGAAATGAAGACACTAACTTGAAAAGATATCTGCACCTCCATGGTTTAGCAGCATTGTTTACAAAAGCCATGGCATGGAGACAACCTAAGTGTCCATCAGTGGACAAATGGATCAAAAAGTTGTGGTATGTAGAACCAATGGAATATTATTCAGCCATTAAAAAAAGAAAATCTGACCATTTGCAATAATGTGGATGGAATTTGAAGGGATTATGCTAAGTGAAATAAGTCAAAGAAAGTTCTGTTCTCACTTGTATGTGGAATCCAAATAAACAAACGAACCAAAGAAAAAGAGATCAGAGTGTGTGTGGTTACCACAGGTGAAGGATGGGGAGAGGTAGAAGGGAGGAAGGTGGTGAAACGTACAAACTTCAGGTAGAAGATAAATAAGTACTAGGGACATTATGTACATGAGGACTATAGCTAACACTGCTGTGTGATCTATTAAAAGTTATTAAATGAGCAAATCCTAAGAGTTCTAATCACAAGAAGAATTTTTTCCCTTTTCCCTTTCTTTTTATTGCATCTATATGAGAAGATATGTTAGCAGAATTTATTGTGTGAACATTTCGTAATGTCTGTAAATCAAGCCATTATCCTGCATGCCTTAAACTTATACAGTGATGGATGTAATTTATTTCTCAATAAGACTTTGGGGGGAGGGATGACCAAATTTCAATCATCTTAATAACACAAGCAAGTGGTATGAGAAGGTCACTAGAATCCATAACGTGCTTACATAGATTGACCTCAAGTCTTCCTGGGTTATCTTTTGTGGATTTGAAAAGCATTGCATGAGATTAAAGAAATGTCTAAAGGGTATTGAGGAAAACTTTTTTTTTCTTCCAAATTTTAAATTACAGAAAGATACTTGGAAGAAGAAATAAATCTTGGTATGCTTCATTTTCTGTCTCTGCCAGTTTTCTCATTTCTGAAAAAAAAGGTAGTTTGACTGCCATTCTGATTCTACAATTTATTTCTATTTATAGAACATTCAGGCTTTTAACATCACCGGCCACATTGTCTGCTTTTGAAGACCCATAGTGGACCTCTTGCATTACAGACTAAGTGAACCATGGTGGTGGGATATGTTTTTAAAAAATTCTTGCAATGATTTGAGCTTTTCCCATAAATTGGGTAATAAAGTCAAAAAAAAAAAAAAAGAAAGAAAGAAAGAGAAAGAGAGATTCTAAGTGAGTTCATTTTAAAAATGACCCTGATTCAGTATCCAGCTTATGTTTTCTACCATTGAAATGGAATCATTGATCAAGTTCACAATTTTGAAATAATGAGGTTTCTGGACCAGAAGGCACGTGTCTACTCTAGTTCCATTACAGGTCCAATTTAACAAATAATGAAAATTGCGATCATAGGCAACGTAGAAGTCAGTTACAGACCAGTCATAGATGTAAGGGTAGAGATATATATGCTTCCATGGAGATGCCCTTCGTTATCTTTGTTCTTATTTTCAATTTGTGTACTTGCCCAGGAAGCAATAGAAAAGACTGGGAGGGCCATTCTAACAAACTCAAATCTATCTCACACAACAAACAGCACAACAGATTTGGAATATAGCATGTGAGCTTGCTTAGGCTGCTATAATAAAGTACCAGAGGCTCGGTGGTTCCAACAACAGAAGTTTATATTCTCACAATTTTAGGGGCAAGAAGTCCAAGCTCAGGATGCTGTCTGGGTTGGTGTCTTCTGAGTCCTCTCCTTTGCTTGCAGACGCCTGTCTTCTTCCTGTATCTTTCCATAATCCTCCCTGTGTGCATGTCTGCATACCTCATCTCCTCTTCTTACAAGGAGGCACGTCATATAGGATTAGGGTCCATCCAAATGATCTCATTTTTAACCTAGTTATCTCTGTAAAGACCTTATTTCAAAATACAGTCACATTCTGAGGGCTGGGGGTTAGGACTTCCACACATGAATTTTGGTGTGGGGGAGCATCATTCCATCCATAGCATATGGGAGGCACCGGAATGGCAGCATTTCTCAAAGGAATGATGAGGCTGTTCAATGCCTCTGATAGAGGTGACCATCACTGACCAATCAGTCCCTAAAGAGTTGAAATGGGAAGAACGAATTGCCTTTCCTCATGTGCCTGGGTGGTGAGCAATTCTTGCTGAAAGGGGTTACTATTTCATTGGCAATATGGTGGACATATCACACAGGGAGTCCCATAATGATATTCATCTGCTTCTTCCCTGAGCTCATCTTTGACTGAAACCCTTCTCTTTGTATGTCCGGCAACGAGATGAATGGCAGCTTTGCTGCGACTAGGTTGAATAACTTTGAGTTACTGCATGGAGCAAACTACTTTTCTGACAAGAAAAATGAAATGTGACGGGGTAACACTGGGTGTTTCAAAAGTCCTCCTCAATGCCGTATTCACACTGCATATAAGCATAACCTGGTACAACGACAAAGAAAAAAAGATGCCCGTTTCTGAGGAGCAAGCAAAACAATGATCGATAGACAGACATGAACTAAAGGAAATCTAAATGCTAGAAATTATAATCAAGGATGCTTTGACAAATAATAATTTTGAAGTCTATATGTATGTGTATCAATTCCTAATACTTTTGTAAGGTTATGTCTTCATATGTTGGAAACATTTTCTTCCCAATTTTTTCACGACAGGTTTGATCTGTTCCCTGTGTTTTGAAAGACAGTGAGACGTCTCCGAAGTCTCACATCATAGTTATGACTCCTTCCTCACAGTCGCATCGCTACTGTTCATGACAAAGCAGGGCACAAAAATTAAAGCCTTTTACAGAGTGGACTATTTCCTTATTATCATTAAAGTCTCTGCTAGAGAGACATGAATCTGACTTGCAGAAGGCAAAACTAGCCAAGGGGTCACTTTATGTAGACAACTAAATGATGTATAGATGTCCTGTCTGAAGAAAAACTTAGAAGAAGGGATGTTGAATATGGGATCTACTGTTCCAGCTACATGTGATCTCATGTCTCCAAGTCAGATAGTTTCAAGGCTATTTCCTCCCTCTCTTTCCTCTAAACCTTGAAATCCTCACCCTGGTGAGAACCTGCTCACTACAGGTCTGTCCAGTGAGTGTCAAAAGCTTCTAAAAGTTGGGGCACCCGGGTGGCTCCGTGGGTTAAGCCTCTGCCTTCGGCTCAGGTCATGATCTCAGGGTCCTGGGATGGAGCCCCGCATCAGGCTCTCTGCTTGGCAGGGAGCCTGCTCCCCCGCCCCTCTCTGCCTGCCTCTCTGCCTACTTGTGATTTCTCTCTCTGTCAAATAAATAAATAAAAATCTTTTTTAAAAGCTTCTAAAAGATTTACATCTGCAGGAGCAAAAATAACATATGTTCATTAAATATAACTTTGGCTCTCACTCTTCTGGGTATTGTGAGATTAGTGCTTCTCAACCACGAGTTGTTACTCCCTCCCCATGCCAAGGGACATTTGCCATGCCTTGGGACAGTTTGGGTTGTCACACCGAGGAGGAGGGTTTGTTACGAGCATATAACAGGTACAGACCAGAGACTCTGCTACACATCCCACCATGCATAGAATGGCCCCTCCAACAACGAGTTATCCAGGAAAACTCCAATAGTGCCAAGGGTGAAAAATCTTGGAAATACAAGGAAACTCAGAGATGAGTAGAAATTCAGAAGAGCACAGAAACTCGCCCAGCTGAGTCCAGCCTAAATGGCCAGTTAGAAGAACAAAGAGTTAACTAGCTATTATGTCAAGCCACTAAGTTTGGGGTGATTTGATGTAAATAGCACTGATACAGATTGGTAATTTAAAAGAGCCCAGATGACAGTGCCCAGAATGACCTTGTAAAGCTACCAGAAATGAGCATGGAAAAAAGGCAGTTTTAAGGGATGGTGGAGAGACAGACAGAGTCCACACAAGTGATGGAGGCAACAGACAGGAAATGAAATCAAAGGAAACCAAGTGGGGGAGGGGGGGTTCAACAGAAGCAAGAAAGAAAAAATGAAAGTGAAAAGAAAATTTCAAGAAAGGGGGAAAGAACAATCGGATGCAAGAGATGGGTCAGAAAGAAGTGAAAGGGGCCAAGCAGCTCCTCCTTTAAATTGTTGCCTTCAGGCAAAAACAGAGCTAGACCGTAGGACTTGGATTTCAACCCCATGGACCAGGGTGGGCCCTGGACACTTGGCTGGTCTCTGGAGAGAAGACATCATAGAGATTTAGGACTCTAGTCAATCAGTGCCCATAATGCCAGAAATAAGGGGACCCCTTCTGGCAGCAGCTAGAGGGCAGCTCCTCTGGGTAGGAAAGACATCAAAAGGAAGAGGCAGCACTGGGATTCTAACAGAGCTTACGGTTCATCTGTGGCGTGGAGCTTTGTGATATGATACTGTTAGGTAGGGACATAGACTCTAGAACTTCTCCAACCAACATCATCCAAAGAGAAGGCTGGAAAAAAATGAATAAACAAGTCTATACCAGCAATGAGTGCTTTAGAAATGGAGCTCATGAGACTGGCCAAATTGAGTGACCAATGGCAGAACAGTCATGTAGGGGAGCCTCCCTTCATGTAGCAAGCATTTGGGGGAAGCGACAAGTGTCCCATGGAGACAAAAAGGGAACAGCAAGGCAGAAGAGATCCAACCACACATACACGAAGGGTCACCCCACTCAGCTGGAGAAGGTAGACGAATCCCTGGAAAGCCAGGATGACCAGTCCATGAGTAGAACTAACATGGCCACCAAGACCCCTTCCTCAGAAGATGAAAGAACAGGTCTTTGGGGAAACTTGGCATTCGTGTCACTCTCCAGGTGAAGACCTTGAGCCTTGCTGATATTGTACCTGTGCCCATAACTGCCTACTTCTGGTGTGAGTGGATGAAGGGGCACAGCTGACAACTGGAGAGATGGTTCATATTTGTCAAAGACAAAGTCTTAGCCACTGGATGAAATCCTTGCTCTGAGAAGAGCTGATATCCCATAAGACCAAGATTTTGGGGCTGAGAGATTCAGCTTTATGATAATGGAAACTGATGGCCAAATGGTCGAATTTATAAAGCTGATCAGTGGGGGGGAAAATCACACAAATATTCATTTTCCCCGTACTCCTATTCTAGGAATTTTTTGACTGTACTCTGTTCTATTTAGATATTAATATTAAATATTAATTGACACTCTGATAAGACAGGTGAAGAAATGAAGAGACAAAAACAAATGCAATGATTTCCCTAAAACTTTAGAAAGCTGGGGGATGCAATTTGAATCCAGATCAGTAGTGTCGAACCCCATGGGCTTAAGAGTGCCTTAGCTTTTTATGTTACATTTATCCCAATTTTTGCTATTATCATTTCTTCCCTCAAAAACTTGCCCCTCCCCAGAGTATCTCCATTTTTTTAATTGACCCTTGTTCTTTATCTACTTCCTGCAGCAACAGCTCCACTGAGAAAAACATTTAGATATTACAAATCTAATTTGGTAAAGTGAAATAGATCCCATGAGCGGCAGGCTGCCTGCTCCCAAGCTGCACTGAGATTTAAATACTTAAATGTAAATAGTTAATACCCTTCAGGAACAACAAAAGGCAATTCATGATGAAGAAACCAAATAAAATCATCGCAAAACTATAGATTTTTTTTTTTTTAAGAAGCAGAAACACTCAGAGTTCAAAAAAGAAGGGGAAGAATGGACAGAGGAGAGGAAAAGTTAGTCTACACACACATAAATCAGAGGAGTGTCCAATTCAGGTATAACTGAGGATCCGCCCAATTTATAACTAAAAGAATGCAAATGAAATTGTAGTGTTTTTTGTTTTTACTATCAGAGTGCCAAAGGTTGTGAAGTTTGATGCTACCCAGAGATAATGAGAAAGTTTGAAAGTAGACATTCCCACACACGGTGAACCTGAACATGAATGGGTACAATGCACTGATGCACATTTCTTAGCTATCAGAGTGTGCAGCGTACATACCCCGGGGTAGGGCCATTCCACCTGTGGCCATTTACCCAGCAGGTGTGTGTGCACAAATGTGCTTCTAGTTTACTCATCACAGATTGTTCAAAATCTCAGAAAACTAAGCACGAGCTATGTATCCACTAGTAGCCGGCTGGACATTGGTTTTGGGTGGGAAGAAAATGAAACAGTTGTTTTTTAAAACCTAAATACAAAAGGTATAGGTGTTCTTAGAGTTGGAATTTCAAAATAGAGTTGCTGCAAAAAAGGGGGCGGATTGTAAAGCACACATACTGTATATAAAGAGGCAGCTATGAGCATTGAATATTTGTAGACTAATACTGGGAAACAATTGGAAGAGTCTGTCCCTGGCTAGAAGATATGAAACAGGGAAGGTCAGGACAGAGGTTGACTTATAACCTCCATATGTACTTCTCTGTGCTGTTGAAATGATTTTCTGTAAGCATGCGTACGTTGCTTTCCTAATATCCAACGATTTGGTGGAAAGAAGCCATACTCTACTAAGGCAGAAATGTAAACCAAAAAATGAAATTTGGTGCTGATTTATAGTGTCTAAACCCACCCCCCCATCCTAATCATCACTTTGATCAACTTAGTCCTGAGCCCAGGGCAGTCTAGGGGTCTAAGATGACCAACGGCCCTTCCACTCCCCGTCTCCCCCCCCCCCCGCTCCATCTGCTGGGACCCAGGATTTGCTGGGGTACAAGGCTTTCAGTACTAGACCAGGACAATCTGGGGACAAGAAAGGCATGCTGCTGGGCTCAGTGAGAAGCAGGGACATAGGTGAGTGAGTTTCCTTTGGGGGACTTCCCTAAGGCCATGTCTGAGTTGAGAGAGAAGGAGTTGGCAAGCCCCTTGACTTCATACATAAGTCACGTTCTCCAAAATGGGATCTCTTAAGAGTACGTACAATGGGGACATCTGTTGGTTAAGCATTTGCCATGGGCTCAGGTTGTAATTTCAGGGTCCCAGAATCAAGCCCTGAATCAGGCTCCCTGTTCAGAGGAGACCCTGCTTCCCATTCCCTCTGCCCCTTCCCCTGTTCGTGCTTTATCTCTATCTTAAAAAAAAGAAAGAAATACATGTAATGCTTTGTCTGTATTATAACTTACACCTCAAAGATGAGAATTTGACTTTAAGCCTTCCCCATCCCCCCAACAAATAATTCTGGGCGCTTCTGCTACAAACCAGCACTATTTTCCATATGAACAATTCAAATGTGGTCGCCCCAGCCTGATGGGATGCCAGGATGACCCAGAGGGGAGAAAGCAGCCAAACTGGGCTCATACTCAAAAACAGTGGAAATTGGTGTGGCCTTCAAGACAAGCAACCCAAACCCCCAGGCCCAGGTCAATCCCCACTGGGGCCAGACATGCCCAAGGAGGAACCATGAGGTAGGTCATCAGGTAGATCTAAGTAATTCCTGGAGTCACAGACAGCTGAGCCATGGTTCCCAGGGTCATGAATCCCATCTGCTCTGTTATATTCTGAGCAAAACCAAAGCATTAATGGGGACCAGGACAGTGACCATTAGATGTGATGGCCATGTTCCATGCAACCAGGCAAAGCTGGAGGGAAAGTCACTTTTCTCATCAGAGACATACCATCAGAAACCAAAGCATAAGTAGAGCCCTACAGCCCTGCAGACCCAATGTATTTGAGGTCATGACAGTGCAGCAGGGAGAAGGCTTGATCCACACCCTGACTACAATGTGGGAGGGCGTCTTCAGGCTTGGAAAGGACCGGCTTAAAGGATAGGGGGCCCTTCCAGTAGGGGACTATTTGGAGATGTTAAACAATGATTTTCTTGCCTGCGAGTTTTTTCTTCACTCAATTTCCCTCTTTACCAAGGTCTCCCCATGAAAGTAGGTACCTGTGAATCACTCTGCTTATAAGCGCCTCAGCGGTAGGATGTGGCAGAGGAAAGGGCAGAAAGACCCTAAGACCTTTAAGTTTATTATCCCTAAGAGGAATGGCTGCTCCAAAGCCATGTGAGGACTCCAGAAACAAACTCTCTAAAATCCTTGAATGTAGAAAGGTTTCCTTAAGACTAGGGAAGGATTCCCTCTGGCTGATGGCAGAATTGGGCACAGGAGTGAGGACACAGGAGCACAAGGACAGCAGAGCACCACCCCACCAAGTGTGCCCCAAATTCCATGTCTAGCCACCAGACATGGAGAGGAAACCATGG
>RCUC01160628.1:0-50555 GCA_003697995.1 Taxidea taxus jeffersonii | reverse complement strand
TACTTTATAGTTTTCTGAGTATAGATTCTTTGCCTCTTTGGTTAGGTTTATTCCTAGGTATCTTATGGTTTTGGGTGTAATTGTAAATGGGATTGACTCCTTAATTTCTCTTTCTTCTGTCTTGTTGTTGGTGTAAAGAAATGCAACTGATTTCTGTGCATTGACTTTATATCCTGTCACTTTACTGAATTCCTGTACAAGCTCTAGGAGTTTTGGAGTGGAGCCTTTTGGGTTTTCCACATATAGTATCATATCATCTGCAAAGAGTGATAGTTTGACTTCTTCTTTGCCGATTTGGATGTCTTTAATTTCTTTTTGTTGTCTGATTGCTGAGGCTAGGACTTCTAGTACTATGTTGAATAGCAGTGGTGATAACGGACATCCCTGCTGTGTTCCTGACCTTAGCGGAAAAGCTCTCAGTTTTTATTCATTGAGAATGATATTTGCAGTGGGTTTTTCATAGATGGCTTTGATAATAGTGAGGTATGTGCCCTCCATCCCTACACTTTGAAGAGTTTTGATCAAGAGGGGATGCTGTACTTTATCAAATGCTTTTTCAGCATCTATTGAGAGTATCATATGGTTCTTGTTCTTTCTTCTGTTAATGTATTGTATCATATTGATTGATTTGTGGATGTTGAACCAACCTTGCTTCCCTGGAATAAATCCTACTTGTTCATGGTAAATAATGCTTTTAATGTACTGTTGGATCCTATTGGCTAGTATTCTGGTGAGAATTTTCGCATCTGTGTTCATCAAGGATATTGGTCTGTAATTCTCTTTTTTGATGGGATCCTTGTCTGGTTTGGGGATCAAGGTGATGCTGGCCTCATGAAGTGAGTTTGAAAGTTTTCCTTCCATTTCTATTTTTTGGAACAGTTTCAGGAGAATAGGAATTAATTCTTCTTTAAATGTTTGGTAGAATCCCCCTGGGAAGCCATCTGGCCCTGGGCTTTTGTTTGTTTGGAGATTTTTGATGATTGTTTCAATCTCCTTACTGATTATGGGCCTATTCAGGTTTTCTATTTCTTCCTGGTTCAGTTTTGGCAGTTTATATGTCTCTAGGAAAGCATCCATTTCTTCCAGATTGTCAAATTTTTTGGCATAGTGTTGCTCATAATATGTTCTTATAATTGCTTGTATTTCTTTGGTGTTGGTTGTGATCTCTCCTCTTTCATTCATGATTTTTTTATTTGGGTCCTTTCTCTTTTCTTTTGGATAAGTCTGGCCAGGGGTTTATCAATCTTATTAATTCTTTCAAAGAACCAGCTCCTAGTTTCGTTGATTTATTCTATTGTTTTTTGGTGTCTATTTCATTGATTTCTGCTTTGATCTTTATTATTTCTCTTATCCTGCTGGGTTTAGGCTTTCTTTGTTGTTCTTTCTTGCACTCCTTTAGCTGTAGGGTTAGGTTGTATATTTGTGACCTTTCTTGTTTCTTGAGAAAGGCTTGCATCGCTATATATTTTCCTCTCAGGACTGCCTTTGGGGTGTCCCACAGATTTTGGACCATTGTGTTTTCATTATCATTTGTTTCCATGATTTTTTCAATTCTTCTTTAATTCCCTGGTTGACCCATTCATTCTTTAGAAGGATGCTGTTGAGTCTCCATGTATTTGTGCTCTTTCCAAATTTCCTCTTGTGATTGAGTTCTAGCTTCAGAGCATTGTGGTCTGAAAATATGCAGAGAATGATCCCAATCTTTTGATACCGGTTGAGACCTAATTTATGACCCAGGATGTGATCTATTCTGGAGAATGTTCCATGGGCACTAGAGAAGAATGTGTATTCTCTTGCTTTGGGGTGAAATGTTCTCAATATATCTGTGATGTCCATCTGCTCCAGTGTGTCATTTAAGACCTTTATTTCCTTGTTGATCTTTTGCTTGGATGATCTGTCCATTTCAGTGAGGGGAGTGTCAAACTCCCCTACTATTAGTGCATTATTGTCAATGTGTTTCTTTGATTTTGTTATTAATTGGTTTATATAGTTGGCTGCTGCCATGTTAGGAGCATAGATATTTAAAAATTTTAGATCTTCTTGTTGGACAGAACCTTTGAGTATGATATAGTGTCCTTCCTCATCTCTTATAGTCTTTGGCTCAAAATCTAATTGATCTGATATAAGGATTGCCACCCCAGTTTTCTTCTGATGTCCATTTGCATGGTAAATTGTTTTTCACCCCTTCACTTTCAATCTGGAGGTGTCTTTGTGTCTAAAATGAGTTTCTTGTAGGCATCATGTTGATGGTTTTTTTTTTTTTTTTTTCCTTTCTGAAACCCTGTGTCTTTTGATTGAGGCATTTAGCCATTTACATTCAGGGTAACTATTGAGAGATATGAATTTAGTGCCGTTGTATTGCCTGTAAGGTGATTGTTACTGTATATTGTCTCTGTTCCTTTCTGATCTACTACTTCTAAGGTCTCTCTTTGCTTAGATGACCCCTTTCAATATTTCTGGTAGTGCTGGTTTGGTGTTTGCAAATTCTTTCAGTTTTTGTTTGTCCTGGAAGCTTTTTATCTCTCCTTCTATTTTCAATGATAATCTAGCTGGATATGGTATTCTTGGCTGCATGTTTTTCTTGTTTAGTGCTCTGAATATATCATGCCAGTTCTTTCTGGCCTGCCAGGTCTTTGTGGATAAGTCTGTTACCAATCTAATATTTTTACCATTGTATGTTGCAGAGTTCTTATCCCGGGCTGCTTTCAGGATTTTCTCTTTGTCACTAAGACTTGTAAATTTTTCTATTAGATGACGGGATGAGGATTCCATGTTTTTTAAATATTGTTTTATGAATTATTTTTGTATGTTAACCCTTTATTGAATATATCATTTACAAATATCTTTTCCCATTCAGTAGGTTGCCTTTTTGTTTTATTGGTGGTTTCCTTCACTGTGCAAAAGATTTTTAGTTTGATGTATTCCAGCTTGTTTATATTTGTCGTCCTTGCCTGAAGAGACAGAACTGAAACATCATGAAGAGCAATGTCAAAGAGCTTACTGTTTATATTTTCTTCAAGTAGTTTTATGGTTTGGGGTTTTATATTTTAGTTTTAAATTCATTTTGAGTTTAGTTTTGTATATTGCATAAGTAAGTGGTCCAGTTTCATTCTTTTGCATGTAGCTGACCAGTTTTCCCAGCACCATTTATTGAAGAGACTGTCTTTTCCCCATTGTGTATTCTTACTTCTTGTGTCAGAGATTAATTGACCATATAAGTGTGGGCTTGGTTCTGAGCTCTCTATTCTGTTCTATTGATATGTGGGTCTATTTTGTACCAACAGCATACTGTTTTGAATACTATAGTTTTCTTCTAGTATCTTTTGAAATCCAGGAGTGTGATACCTCTAGCTTTGTTCTTTCTCAATATTGGTTTGGCTATTGGAGATCTTTTGTGGTTCCAAACAAATTTTAAGATCATTTGTTCTAGTTATGTGAAAAGTACCATTGTTATTTTGGTAGAGATTGCACTGAATCTATGAATTGCTTTAGGTAGTAAGGACATTTTGACAACATTAGCTCTTTCAGTCCATGAGCACAATATATATAACTGTGATTCTTTAATGTCTTTTAATGAAGTTTCTAATTTATTCCTCTGAACTTTATACTCTTGAGATAATTTTGAATGATATTCACAAAAGTGATATTTAAAACATTTGTTCATAGTACATAGAAATGTAATTTAAAAAAACCTGAGTATTCAGTAATCTTGCTTAACTCTCTTATTAATGCAATAACTTGGGTTTTGTATATGTACAGTAAAATTGTTTCCAGGTAATGACTGTTTTGGTTCTTCTTGGCCAGTCTTTATAACACTTACTTCCTTGCCCTTCTGTGCCACCTGGGAGCTCCAGTGTGGTGTAAGTGATGCTAGTGGGACATTTACCTATTCCTAATCTGAAGAAAACACTTTAAAAATTATTTAAATCCAATTTAATTGACATGTACTGTACTATTAGTTTCAGAGTGAATAGAATTCAGTGATTCATCAGACGCATACAACACTCAGTGCTCATTACATCAATGCCCATCACCCAGTTACTCCATTCCTCCATCCACCTCCCCTCCAGCAACCCTTCAGTGTGTTCCCTATAGTTAAGAGTCTCTAATGGTTTGCCTCTCTCTGTTTTCCTCTTATTTTATTTTTACTTCCTTTCCCCTATGTTCATCTGTTTTGTTTCTTAAATTCCAGCTTGTCACTGTTATGTATGATGTTTACATATCAGGTTGAGGAATTTCCTTCTTTTTATAGCTTGCTGAAGGTTTTTATAATGAATATATGCTAAACATTATCAAATGTTTTTTTTGGGGTACCTAACAGATAAGTCCATGATGTTTTCCTTTTGATATGTTAATGGATGATTTCCATTCATTAATTTTTTTTAAGTTGAAGTAACCACACATTCCTATAATAAATCCAATGTTGTCATGACATATAAGTTTTCTTATATATTGCTGGACTCAGGTTAAGGATTTCTCACACCTATATTCATAAAAAAACAAATGGCTTATAATTTTATTTTATTTTTTTATACTGCTGTGGTTGGATTTTGGTGTTCAGTTTATGCTGGCCTCAAAATGAGTTCATTGCATTTTCTCTGAAAAAGTCTGAGTAAAATTAGAATTGTGTATCTTTTAGATATTTGAGATAGCACTTGGTGAAACTCCCTGTATCAGGTGGTCTCTCTGTGGGGACGTTTTAACTATTGGTCAGATTTTTTTAATGATCACAGGACTACTCAGAATTTCTGTTTTTTAATTTTCCTGAATTAGTTAGTTGTATTTTTCATGACTTGCACATTTTATCTATGTTTTCAATTTTACTGGTATAATGTTTCTCATAATGTCCTTGTATTGCCTTTTTAATATCTGGAACATTTAGAGTTATGCTTTCTGTTTTATTCCTAATTTATTTATTTATGCCTTCTCTCATGTTTTTCTTGATTACTTGTGCTTAAAGTTTTAAAATTGGTCTTTTCTTTTTTCTTAAAGATTTTATTTATTTATTTGACAGACAGAGATCACAAGTAGGCAGAGAGGCAGGCGGAGAGAGAGAGGAGGAGGGAGCAGGCTGCCTGCTGAGCAGAGAGCCCGATGTGGGGCTCGATCTCAGGGCCCTGGGATCATGACCTGAGCCAAAGGCAGAGGCTTTAACCCACTGAGCCACCCAGGTGCCCCTGTATGTGCTTTTATTTTATTAATTTTTTTTTCAATAAGCAGAAAGTGTTTTTATTTATTCATTCTTTTTAAGTTTTTATTTTATTATTCCAGTTAGTTAACATACAGTGTAACATTTGTCTCAGGTGTGTAATACAGTGATTCATCACTTATGTACAACACCTGGTGCTCATTATGACAAGTGTGCTCCCCAATTTCCAGCACCTATTTCACCCATCCCCCATCCACCTCCCCTCTGGTAATCATCAGATTGTTTCTTTGTAATTAACAGTCTGTTTCTTGGCTTGTTGTTCTCCCTTTTTTCCCTATGCTCATTTGTTTTGTTTCTTAAATTCTACATATGAGTGAAATCATATAGTATTTGTCTTTCTTTGACTGACCTATTTCACTTAGCATAATATTCTGTAGCTCCATCATTACAAATGGCAAGCTTCCATTCTTTTTTATGACTGAATAATATTCCATTGCATTTATATGCCACTTCTTTATCTGTTCATATATTGATGGACACTGGGGTGTTTCTGCAATCTGGCTATTGTAGATAATGTTGCTATAAATATACAGGTGCATGTATCCCTTTGGATTAGTATATTTGTATCCTTTGAGTAAATACCTAGTAGTGTAATTCCTGGATCATAGGGTAGTTCCATTTTTAACTTTTTGAGGAAACTACATACTGTTTTCTAGAATGGCTGCATCATTTTGCATTCCCACCAATAGTGCAAGAGAGTTCTTCTTTCTCCACATAGCATCGTTGCCAATGTGTGTTATTTCTTGTGTTTTCGATTTTAGCCATTCTGACAGGTGTGAGGTGATATCTCATTATAGATTTGATTTGCATTTCCCTGATGATCAGTGATATTGAGCATCTCTTCATATATCTGCTGGCCATCTGTATGGTTTTTTGAAAAAAGTCTATTCATATCTTCTGCCCATTTTTAAAGTGGGCTATTTGTTTTTTGGGTGTTGAATTTGATAAGTTCTTTATATATTTTGGATACTATATATTATTATATAGTATATAATATAGTATTATATTTTGTACATATAGTATATATATAATATATATAGTATATATATGCTATATATTATTATATAGTATATATATAGTGTTATATAATATATACTATAGTATTATATTTTATAATATTATATTTTGGATACTAACTTTATATATTTTGGATAACTAATCCTTTGTTAGATATGTCATTTGTAAATATCTTCTCCCATTGTGTAGATTGTCTTTTAGTTTTATTGTTTCCTTCAGTGTGCGAAGCTTTATATTTCAGTGAAATCCCAACAGTTTATTTTTGTGTTTCTCTTGCCTTAGGAGATATATCTAGAAAGCAGTTGCAGCTGATGTCAAAGAAGTTACTGCTTGTGTTCTCTTCTAGAATTTTTATGGATTCAGGTCTTACCTTTAGGTCTGTAATCCATTTCAGTATTTTTGTGTATAGTGTAAGAAAGTGTTTCAATTTCATTCTTTTCCATGTTACTGTCCAGTTTCCCCAATGCAGTTTTTTGAAAAGACTGTCTTTTTCTCCTTGGATACTCTTTCCTGCTGTGTCAAAGATTAATTGACCACGTAGTTGTGGGTTCATTTCATTTCTATTCTTTTCCTTTGATCTATATGTCTATTTTTGTGCCAGTACTATAGTGTCTTATTTTTCATTAATTTCTGTGTTTATTTTTAGTATACTCATTTTTTCCATTTTTTAGGTATGTTTCATTGTTCTTTTTAAGTCATGTGTTTATTTAATGAAATTAATATCTTTCTTGTTCTTAATATGAATCTTTAAGACTATAGATTTCTATCTATATATCAAATTAGTATTCCATTACATTTTGATGTGCAACCTTTTATTATCTTCCAGTTTGAAATGTTTTCTAATATCCATTGTGATTTCTCCTTTGACTTGTGCTACTCAGAAATATGTCATTGAATTTACATACAGTAATATCTTTGTTTTTAGTTTCTTTTTAAATTTTTTTTATTATGTTCAGTTAGCTCACATAAAATACACCATTAGTTTTTTATGTAGTGTTCAATGATTCATTTATTATTCATTTCTAACTTAATTACATGGTGGTCAGGGAATCTAGTTTGAAGATACTATGATACTAGCCTTTTAGAAGTATTTGAGACATTTATTTTTTTGTCTTTGGTCTTAATATGTGGATAACTTTATAAATATTCTACATACACTTGAATAGAATATGTGTTTCTTAACTGTTCAATGCTATGGATATTAATTGTCTATCTATCTATCATCTATCTGTTTTCTGTCTAGCTCTGTTGTATCAAGAATTTATGTGTTTTTCAAAGCTTTTATGTTTTGCTTTTTTGTTTTTATATTTTGCTTGATTAAGCTATTCCTAAGACGGTTGTGTCAATATCTGCTAAAATAATGCTGAATTTGTCTGTCTTCTTGTAGTTCCATAAACTTTTTGCCTTATATATTTAGAGACTATATTTTTACATGCATACATGTTTTTAAGTGTTATGTTAGCTTTTGTGGGAATCAGATATTTACATGTCTTTTTTTTTTTTACTGTTTTACTTTTATCTTGTGTGTTGTTTATAGCGGTTTTCCTTTTCTATTTTGACAATCTTTTTTTTAGTGGAGAATTTAGTAAATGTACATTTATTATATTTTTGATAGAATTAGATTGAGTTCTAATAACTTTCTTTGTGTTTTGTCTAATCGTTTTGTTTTTCTTGCTTTGAATTGATTCCATATTTTTTCTCATTCCATTTTTTTGCTTTCAGTTTAGAATTGATACATTTTTATGTAATGTTATTTAATATATATATTTAACTTATCAAAGTCAAAGTTTAATTAATATCATTGTCATTTTCCCAAGCAATGCAAGACCCAAGAACATTTTAACATCCCTTTCTAAATATGGTGTTGATACCCAGTATTTTAGTCAAACCATATTTTTAACTTCATAAGACATTATTATTGTTTTATAAAGTATGCATTTATTTAGGTTTACTTATACAGTTTTCACACATTTTGCCTATTATTTTATTTTGCATCTTATACTTTCCATCTGAGATTCTGTCCTCTGCTTGAATTTTTTTTGGGGGGAGGGTAGAGAGAGAAGGAGAGAGAGAATCCCCAGCAGGTTTCACTCTGGGATGGGGACTGAATCTCACCACCCTGAGATCATGACCTCAGCTAAAATCAAGTGTTGGACACTTAATCAACTGAGCTACGCAGTCTGCCTGAATTATTTTAGAATATCTTTTAGTGAGAGTTTCTTGTTCATCTGAAAATGTCTTTCTCTCATCATGTTCTTGAAGGTAGTTTTGATAAATATCTAATTTTGACAGTTTTATCTACTTTTTATTTGAAAGTATTATTTTAATTTTTATGGCTGCCTTTTTTTCCGTTGAAAAAGTATCTGTCAAAGTAATTGTTGATCCTTTTGAACTTAATCCATATTTTTTATCATTATTTCTAATATGTTCTTGTTATCTTCACTGTTTAGCAGTTTCACTATGATGTGCCTAGTTGTGGGTTCCTTCTATTTTCCTTCTTGAGAATCCTTGGGATTCCTATATTCTGAAGATTGGTGTCTTTTAATAATTCTGAAAAAATGCCTCTCTGTTTCTCTCCTCTCTTTATAGAAATCTGATTAGATGTGTATTAGATCTCCTTACTGAATTCTTTATATATATTTCATCTCTTAACCTCTTTTTCTATTTTTTTGGGGGTATCTATTTTTCATTTCCTAGATAATTTTCACTTAGTACATTGTAGACAATCCATTGCTTTCTGATTTTCTCGGCTGTTGTTAAGATGTCATCTGCTAGCCCAATTGTTATTCTGTTGGAGGCAATCTCTTTTTCCCATTCTCTGTGATTTTATTAGGATGTGTCAAGGTGTGAACTTAACTTTTGCTTATCCTTCTTGGTTCTGAGGGCCAGTTGTCTCTGAAAGGCTTTCTAAACTCTGTGTCTCCCTTTCTAGGTGAATATTTTTATCTTCTATTACTTGGCTAGATTCATATCTGAGCCAACAAGCTGGTGCCTCTCTCTACCTCTATGGCTTTTCTGATGCCACAGAAATATCTTCCTTGCTTCTGAGGCTGCTTTCTCTCTTTTGGGCTTTACTTCATATTACTATATGATGGATCTAAGGAGGGAACTAACTTGTACCAACTTGATTGGACCATGACTTCTAAAAGTACATAAACATAGTATTAAAAATAAATTAAATGAATTTTCTATGCTGCATGATCTTGGGGCCTTGATTTCCTTTGTCACTTAATCTGAAAAAGGGGTCCAGGCTTATATGCTATACGTGTTTTTGTGTTGGTGGATGCTAATCTGTTAGTAGGTGAACGTTAAGAAATTACCCAGGAAGATATGGTGAAACACCCATGGAACATATTTGCATGCTATTAACTTCTTCTCTGGAGATAAAGTCTTCTTCTCAATTCAGGATTTTTAAAAAGTGGGAATTTCCACAGATTTGGCTTGTGGAAGGAAGGGGAAGAGTCCATCTTGCCCATCTGTTGTGACACTAAAAGTGATATTTCTAAATTTCAAATCTGATTAGGCCTCTCCATGCTCTCCATCCTCCAGAGGGTCCCACTGATTACTGAGCAAAATGCACACTTCAGAGCTTGATCCTCAAGGCTATTAATGAGCATTCTTTTAGGACTCTGGGCACACCAGATCCATTTCTGCTCATTACCTGTCTCTTTCTGAGACTTTCTTTTGTTAATTCAAATGCTGATAACTCAGTAACTCCTACTTATTCTTTCAGACTAACAAGTAGAGTTCTTCTTCCAGGAACATTGCCTGACCAATTTCTCTCTTCTTTTCTACCATTTTCTTTGCTTTCCCCTTGCTTCTCTCCCCCATCACACTATCCTGGGTTATGTATGGAAACATCCCGGGGTCCCCTCTGTCTCTGTATTGAGTAAGCTGTGTTGACATTTTCAATTTCCTTTATATTACTGCCTACCTTTGTGACCTCCCTCATTCATCCCTGTAGACCAAGTGTACACACAGAAGCAGGCACATAGTAGGTTCTCTGTATGTGCTTTGTGACTCAGAATGAAGGCATGTTCTCCTACCATGGTATACAAGTGGTGCTCTGCCCTCCTTAGGGCTCCAGGGTTTTGTTTTATCATGACCAATGAACAAAGTTCCCTGACTTGTCTCCTGGGCAACATCATTTTCAGGGTTTTCCATTATTCTGAGAATTGAGCATTGCATCCAGGTGGAATGTTTCTGGAAGGCAGTACCCTTCCCTCCTCCAATACCCCAACCCCTGCTGACATCTCTGGGAAAGCAGGGATGTCCTGAAGGAACAGATACCTTGTGGGGTATTTCTGAGAATCTATTTGCCTGGCCTCTAAGAATTTGATTGGGAAAACACTTACCTCAGTCGGAATAATTGCTAGTTCCATGGATAGAGATGCTGACTTGACTGGGTCAGGGTTGCAGGTGAGCCCACTCCCCTCATGCCAGACAGAGAGGATATCTAGGCTAAAGCAAATCTCCTGCAGGCTCACAAGCCCCATGTTCCCAGAAACTCAGTGCAGCTCTTTCATTTCAGAATCAACACTTTCTGAAAAACTGTGTGGTGATTAAGTGAATGGGCTGAGGCCTGGGTTCAAATCCTGGCTCTCTATCATGTCATGTTATGTAATCTTGATGGCCTTCTTAATGTCCCTGTATCTCAGTTTCCTTACCTATAAAATGGAGTCCTACCTCAAAGGACTGTTGTGAGGATTAAATGAGTTAATGGATCATACCAGTACATATTCAGTGATTAGAAAACTTAGAAAGGTTAGTCATAGCTCAGTTTCAGTGTATTGTGTTTTATCCAACAAGCCCTTACCTCATCTCTTATTAGTGTCCTCATCTGTTCAGTTGAGACAGTTGGACTGTATAACCTCATCTGTGCCTTCTAGCAACAGGAGCCCCCCATTTTCTTCCATTGGCTAGCTCCGTGCCCAGTGCTTCCAAACATGGATGGTATGTTCATAGACTAGTATGGCTAGGCATTGATCTAAATCACTTTTCACATGGCCTTGTTTCTGGTTTGGACAATACTTTTTCACTGTTTCTCTGTTTGGCTCTAAAGACTACCCCTTCTGGGGTAATAACCTTCACTAGGGAATTCATACAGGGCTTTGTTGCCTAAGGGCTCAGGGAGGAGGGTGGTCTGTAGAATACTCTGAATTTTATAGCAGAGCCAATTCATGGCCAAGGTTCATTTAATTTATACTGCTTTTTTTGTAGAGGACTTGGAAAAGCACTTGATAGGAAGGAAATAGCAGAAAATGATGACTCATACCTATTACTGTTTGTTGCAGAACACTGCTTCTCTGGAGGAGCTGAGCTCCTCTGTAATTGCTGAGATAGAGAAGGAGACGTCTGGTTTGCAGTCTCAGTGTGGACTCACATGCCACAGTGTGGACCCCTTGACAGGAGATACACAGTGGGGCAAGGGAACCTATGAAGGTGCTATACCCTGAGGGTGAAGAAGGAGCAGGCCACAGTGAAGCTCTGGTTTTGGCCTCCCTAGGATGAGGAGTCTCAGAAAAGCTTGCTTGATTCCTGTGGAATCTTCTCTAAATGGTCTTAGTACCCTGAGTGGTTACTGTTAACATGCAGGTGGGCTTTCCAATCTTGCCTGTGCCTTTTTAGCCTGACAGAGTTTGCACTGGGTATATTGTGTAATTTAGTGTTTTTCACTTAACATTATATCACAAGCATTTCCTGAACTTATTAACAATTCTCTGTAACATCATTTTATTGCTTCAGAATATCTAATTGCAAGTCCACACCATGATTTTCTTAACAGTCCCCTAATGATAAACACCTAAGCAGTTTTATATTTTCCTTACTATAAATAGAGCTATTATGGGCACTTTTTAACTGATATCCTGGTCTGCATTTCAGGATATTTTCTCAGAATAGACTTCTAGAGGTAGAATTTCAGGGCCAAAGAATGTGAACATTTATGAGATTCTTGGCACACTGCCAAAGGGACTGCCAAGTCTGCTCCTGCCATCATACGCCCATTGCACCCTGGTGGCTTTGGGTAAGCTTCTTTTAGATAATCTCTGCCTTAATTAATAAATTAAAATGGATATACATATTTCTTTGATTAGTAATTCAGTGGCACAGTTTTTCCTCTTAGAATCATTTTTCAATGGCAGGTGATTAATAACAAGTGGGATAAACAAGTTAGAGAACTTCCTTCTACCTCCCTGGGGGGAAGCTGCTGTTGGCTGCCAAGAATTCCAATTCAGCCTGGCTGTTGAAACTCTCTAGCTTTTTTATTTTGAAAAGTGAACATGTCTGTGTGTGATGGGGGGGGAACCCTCCATATAAGCAACCCAAACACATTTTTGGCATGGTACATTTCAATAGAATATTGAAAAGGATAGAAAAACTCATGGTGGAGGTTTTCCACATCACACATTAACACCTCCGTCTCAGGACCAGCTAATTCTGACAGCTCCATGAAGAAGGGAGGCTAGGACTTTTCTCCTCTTTTTACTAATGAGGAAATATAGGGTCAAAGAGACAAACCTCCTGATTCTGTTCCATGTCAACTCCCAAGAATGAACTCATCTTTCTCAGCTAGTGAAAAACAACTGCAAGGTGTCAACAATTCACTTCAATTCTCAGACCACATCTGGGTTTGGCTCAGGCTGCCAGAGTGAGGTGTGGAGGTGACAGTGAAGCCAGGCTGGCTCCAGTAGGAGAGCAATGTAATCGATTAGCAATACCTGCTAGGGACACAGGGAGTGGGAGGATTTCACAAGTGCCCACAACTGCCCAGGTGTCCAGTATTGCCCAGGTATCAGTATTACCCGGATGCTAGAATTGCATAGTTGCTAGTATGGCACGGGTGCTGATATTTACCAAATATGTGAATCCCACCTCCCTTGGAGTCTCCAATATTCCATTTTCCCTCTTTTGGGAAATTAGAAGGTTAAACATAAGTACACAGATTGGTTTCTGTGACCTTGTCTGGTACATGTCTACTTATTCTGCCTGACTTCGAGCATAATCTCTTTTCTGTATCACAGTCCTATGTGGGCCAGAATGGGGTTCTGGCCTGAGAAAGGTTTCAGAGCTGAGCCTTTGTAAAGTAATGAAGTCAGAAATGTCTTTCTTATCTACCTTCCTGTCTCTGTCCCACCCTGCACTACATAAACATTCCTCAGCACTCCATTCTGCTGTCCCAACTCCAGGCTCTCAGGCCCTGCATTCTGGTCGGAGATGGGATGCACAGAGGATTAGGATTCCCTTTGTTTCCCCCCGTGCCTAGAAGGATGTGTGTGGCAGAGGGCTTTGCGATACTTTATCCTGAAGAATAAAATTTGAACAATGGAATCTCTGACTTACTCGGGGTTAAAAGTTTAGGTAGAATGCCTTTCCATGGTATCTCAAATGCCATATGGGCAGGCTTTAAGAGGTAGCCCTTCTGAAGCTGTTGTTTTCCCCTATGGGCTTGTAGTCAGTTATTTTTTGTCTCAGGGGAGATACAAATGTGACTATAGGATGCTGAAGGCTTTGGTTCATTCCATGCAGATTTTAGTGACAAACGCTGATGAACAGTCTGCATCTATAAACTCAACATATCTACTGTGAACTTCTCCTCCAGGAGCTGTAGGGTTCTATATACATGACATCCCAGAACCAGTGTGGGAGTCAGGTGAATTCACAATTGTGTTGAAAGAGGATTTTGCTTCCATCCCAAGGGATCTGTTATAAGGTGCTTTTCCTTATTGAGGCCTCAACAATTCCTAGGCCATTTTTCTCCCCAGAGTACACCTCTAATTCATCTTCAACACTGGCTACCAATTTGATTTGCAAACCAGACATCTGTGCTCCATTCCCTTCAAGGGCTTTCCACCACCTACAAGGCAATATCCAGACTCCAAGTATGACAGCCAGCCTCCTCATTACTTGGTTCTTTGCAGTCTGTGGGTCTAGACTCACCCTTCATGACTTCTGCAAAGACTACATGCCCCAGGAACAGCAGCACACTGGAAGTTTCTACGCTCACCTTTATTTCTCCGCATTTTCCACCCCATGACTGGTTGACTCCTTCCGAACCAGGCTCGGAGTTCCTTCTCCAAGAATGCTTCCTTGGCCTCTGTACTTTAATGTGCTTCAGTATTCTTCAACTATGGACTCTGCAACTTAAACTGTTTCAGTGCATTTCCTACTGTGATGAATGTCCTCCAGAGCAGTGGCAGGGCCTTGCTCACCTTGTTTCTGGCATTGTACTTACCACTTCGGATAAACGCAGAGAACGTTTGTGGACTGAATGAAGATGTGTCACTGCCTAGATGCTGAGGTCTGGATGCTCACCATCATTTTGTCCTAATGTCACCCTTAGAGGACAATATCTGGTGAATGGCAGCTGTGAACTAAATGGTCCTCCCCTGGAGGAAGGAGTGGTCTGCCCCTGAGGCATCTAAGGGGGCCCACAGAGTGCTTTATCTTCAGAAAGCTGAATGGAAAACTTTTTCTTACTTTTTGATGTGGAGAGAAAAAGAAGAATTTCAGCTATTTGAAAAATAAAATGTGGCCAGAGTGTTTGGCTTAAAGTTAAATACTGGGTGGGGGGTCCACCTCTCTTAAGCATCCTTGGAGATCTATAATGTTGGCACGAGAGACCTCTTGATCACTGGATGACCTTAGAAATAGAAGCTGGAGAATTCCATCTACCCTTATTGTCAGGGCTCTAGATTTATGAGTTCACCCATGAACTAAGACTTTCCCATAGTGTATACCTCTATTTGTTCCTGTGACAGTAAACCAATAAAATCCAGAAAACCTGCAGCCATATCTCTCTGGGATTAGCAAAAAGATGGAGAAAAGTTTTCTCCTTTAAACTCCCTCATGTTCCTTAAGAAGCAGAATTTGTTTTTTTTGGTTGGTTAGTGATAAGGTAGAGATACTTTAATGTTCTCCAAGCCCAGTTACTTGGCACATTGCTAGGGTTTAATGTATGTACATACTTACTCAATAAATATTGAGCACTCACAGGCAGCAGGCACTGTTAGGCAGTGTCTACCTTGTTGGGGGACAATGCTCCATGGGTCTCTCAAATTTCTCACATCTTGTGAGAGTGAACTGGTTGTTCCTGGGCTATCTTTGCAAGGATGTTTTTATAGCAAGCAGCTTTGGAGAGTGGAGATAATGCCTTTCTACAGAACAGGGAGGCAAGCATGCTTATTGTCCATCAAAAAGGACTCTGGTTCTCTTAGCTCAGGTCTCTTCTTCTAGAACTCAACCTACCTTGTGGGCAAGCATCCAGCAGAGACCATCCACATTGCCCATGTGGGGCTAGGGGACAAGAAGTGCAGACACAAGTGTGTTGATGTTCATGCCCTAGCTGTGAGCAGTAAAGCCCTTTGTCCTGTGTCTTCTGTCAACATCCATGGAACTGTTACAGGTTTGGCTTACTTCACAAGCAAATAAAATCTCAGCACCTTCATATTTCCTGACCAGCTTATATCCTTATTGAATTTCATATTCAAAATGCCCTAAAATTAAAATATCTTTACTTCATTTTGTGGATTAGAACTAAAGCAGAGAAGTTAACTCTTCCTAGGTCACAGAGTTAGTTAGTGGTAGAGAGGAGATTTTTGCTTAAGTCTGTCCAGTTCTAGAACCATGGCTTTCCATAACATATTGGTTCAATTGCAGATGTGAAGGTGCCTGTAGTTCTATGTGTGGTACTGTCCCCCCTATTCCCCAACCCCTTGGCCACTAAATGAGCTCTGCTGCTATAATGATAAAAAAGCTCAAGCAAGGAGTAGAAACCAATTGAGCGGTATCTCCTCCAAAGGAACATAAACAAGATATCATCAGGAGTGGCTTCCATGAAAGAAGTTCTCCGATATTTACATAACAGTTGGCTCGAAGCTCTACTTACTGCCCTTTCTTCTGATGAGTGGATGAGATCCATTTCCCCACAAGCAGGATGGGCTGAGTCATGTAAATTTCATACAAAACAATGTGTAGCTGGACTAATAGGCATGCTGCAGGATGACAGATGTCTCTAGCCCCTTGGCAGGGTCCAAACCTTAATAAGCCTATAGAAGCTCCCTTGTACATTTCTGCAATGCATTTTCATCTGTGCCGTTTAATTTGATCATTGTCTTATCCTTAGGATAGTGACCTGCTTCTCTGGTGGCTCCATATGGTTGTGGCACGAAGCCCCATTTTTTAACCTAGGATCCAAAATCCTCTGTGGTCCAGCCCTACTCTACTCTATGGCCAAACAAAGTTTCCCTTCCCATCTGAAGCCTTTCTAATCCATTCCATACCTTCGGTGGAACTGGCCTCTCCTTTTGTGGTGCTCACAGGTATCTGTATCCCTTCACTCACAGCATCTGTAACACCTTAGGGCTGAATACACTGACATGTTCATCTTCTCCATCAAGCCATGGCCCCTTGAGGCAAGGCCTGCTATATCTAGATATACCACCCATGTCACACACAATCTATCTCTAGGTTTGAAATTTCACCATTAAATACTCTTATTTGGGCCTTAAACACTTTTTAAAGGCACAAATCATCCCAGGAGTAAGTAGTACAGATGTTTTGCACATGTTTCGACATGATGTGACCTATCTGATTATTTTCCTCTTTGATAAGAGTGACCTGGGTGGCAAGATTCATGGGTGTTAGTACATGAATGAGGTATGATCAACCTGAAAGTACTTACTGTCTTTATCTTGTTAATCATCCTTCAGGGTGCCAACAGTTCAGGACTCCACTTGGTCACTGACTCCCACCATTGAGAGCTGCCTCTGTCCCAGGTCAGCCCTTGCCAGGGACGGGGATGTTGGCATAAGAGCCCTGGTCATTGTTGGCAGGGGCCAGGCCTGGAGTGCTCTGAATCCAGCACTGGGTAATTTTGGGGTCCTTGAGTTCTGGTTCCACCTGCTCCACTCCCATGAAGAGCTCTTGCTGATGCGCCTCAACCTTCAGAAGGAAGGAGCCTCCTCTCTCTAGCCTGCTAGTTAGAGAGGCCTGGGTTCAAATGCTCCGGTGGCCATTAGAAGCTGTGTGACCTCCAGAGATCCACTCCAAGCTTTCTGGCCTCAGTTTCACAGGGCTGAAGGGTGGATGAGGCCACTGGTCTGCAAGGACTGTGGTGATGACAAGAAGAGCACATGCAAAGCAGCTGGCATTTCATACAGAGTGTGCTAGCTCCCACTTCCTCTTCTTCTAGCCCTCCTCTCCAATTCTCTCCCTTTTCTGCCTTTCCTCTCCACTTCCCTCTGTCCTCAAGAGCTTTTGGAGAACTGGTGCATGCATTTGTGCACGTTTGCCCCCATCTGCATTTGTGGCAGACATGCTACCTCGTGACTCTGTGCATCATACTTTGGGGGAGGCATCAAAGATAAAGAAAGTGTGCTCCCTTCCCAGATGGTGTACAATTTATTTGCATACCAGTGTGTTCTAGATGCCTGTGGGAATGTGTGCATGCATGTGCTCACTGGCCTGGTGCTTTTGCCTCTGCAGTTAGCCTGTGACAGCTCCCTCCTGGGGGCATCTGGATAGGACACCTTGGATGAATCAGCCTGGCAGCATCCATGTCACCCCTGTGCCTGGTTCTGGCTAGGCCTGAGGGCTGAGACTAGGTTGTGCTTCAATACAGTTTTCTAGGACATTGGGTGGGCACGGAGAGCAAGAACCAGGGGAAGGAGGTGCCAGTTCTTAGAGAGTAGTCAACACAGGTGGCTCTGGGGCTTTTGTGGAGGGAGTGGAGAGGAGCCACCGGCATCTTTTTCCAGGACAGATATCTGTGGTGGCATCAGGGGGCCCAGGTACTCTGGGTTCATCCTTTTCCTGGAGACTTTTTTAAAGCAAGACATGCCTGTGTATGGGTTCTGGGACTCTCTTCTGTGCCCACTGGGAGTGATATGTGCTCACAATCCGTCAGGATGAGGCCATATGCGCACATTTTCTCAAAACCCTGAAGTGATGTCACAACAAGAAGGGATGTTGGTAGTTGGTTAGTTCAGTGTTTCCCAAATATGTTCTGGGGACTCTTGGCCCACAAGTGTGTAAAAGGTGTTCTGGTAAGAAATGGGGTCTCTGGAAAAATACATTTGAGGAATGTTGCATTCATCCTCCTACCCTTCCATACTCCAAGAGTCACTGCACAGGTTGGAACACTAAAGGTGCCTGAAGCTTCACACAGCTTTAACTTTGCTTAACACGTCATTTACACATTTATTTGTACAAGGAATATCCTTTTAGCTTGGGCTGTTTATCACTATTTTGCCAGGCTGGTATTTTATAGATTAGAGTTTGGGACACATGGAATGATGTAGCTAAACCCTTGATTTTAGAGATGAAGTGTGGTGGGCCAGCGAACTCAGGTTACTCAGGGGAAGGTCTTACCTTTTGACTATCATTAGCTTTTTTCCTTCTATTTCTCCCCCAACACCCATGATGACCCTCAAATGTCCAGCTATTTTGCTTGGTGGCCATTTGGGGAAGAACTTGGATCTGCTCTTCTAGGAGGAATGATGGAGGACCTTTTTGCTGACTCCCAGTTGTAGAAGGTGCAGCCTCAAGCCATCTGAGTCACAGAGGGTTCCTGGCAGCCTGGGCTGCAGTCTTAAACCTGGACTTGCTGGTCTCTGAGTGACTGCTGAGTTGCTGGGAGTCTTAGAAAGACCCTTATAAAGGACGATGGTTAGTAAGTTCATCTTCTCTCCCTGTTATTCATTTTAAATGACAGTTACTCTTCTTCTGGAAATGTTTGGAAGTGGTGCACTAAGGAACTTCCATTATCAATACATATGCACTGCATATCTAGCACCAATTATTGACTCTGGATGACAGCACTGAGCACCTCATACACTTGTTCCTGCCACCAACCCTGAGACTTGGTACTGCAGGGATTCAGAATGAGTCCCTCAGCATGGGCCACTTTGGCACGCAGGTTATTTTGGGCTGGAAAAAAATCAAGGCCCAAAAGACTCGGAAGAAACTCTTATCTTCCCCTTAACTGCCCAAAAGAATTGAGACAGAGGGCCTGCTCCAGGAAGGGAACTATCACCATAGATAACTACATTATGATATAACCAGAGGAGGTGGACAGGGAGGAGTTTAGTACAGTGTGTTGTTAAAATTCCCCTCTGTGTCCCATTGTTCCTGAGGGACCCAGCCAACATTTCTTTACTAAGCATTTACTCTTTTCCACATTCCTATGAATGGACCTTCCTTCCCTTCAAAGTCCCAACCACCTACCTTCTTCCCCTTAGTCAGGACTGCAAATATACCTCATTTTGCCTGACTGTTTTTGGAATCCCATGTTTATGTGGATTCTCAGGAATTATGAAATTAAATTTGATTTTGCCAATCTGTTTCATGTCAACTTGATTCTTAGACCAGCCCAAAGGATCTTGAAGAGCAGAATAAAATTTTTCCTTCTCAACACTACCATGGAATCATGTCCATTTGAGGGATGAGAACACTGAAGCCAGAAAGGTCAAGTGAGTTGCCCAAGTTCCCAGGACCAGGAAAGAGGATCCAGGGCCTAAACCTAGAGGGATGGCACTCTGCAGTCTATGCTCTAGCCACTGCTATTTAAGGGAAGGATTGGTTCACTCATAGTTATTTAACAGGTGTAGTTTTTCTAATATCACACATTAAAAATCAATGCTTCAGCCAGTGTCCTGGCAGCTGGTGAGCCCATTATTTCTAGGGGAACATTCCACTCTTACGTTTGTTTCATGAAGCTGGTGCCTGCACAGGGAGAAAAAGAAATCTTGTCACTGGGCCCTCCTTCCCTCAGGGCCCCAGGAACCCTCTCCATTGTCTCTGCTGAGGACAGTACAATGGGGCTGGAAGTGGATGGTTCCAGCCCCACGCATGCAGACTTAGCGGAGAACACAAAGTCGCACCTGTGAAATGCAAGGCCTGGGTGGTGGTTATCTTTCCCAAGACAATTACAGTAATGCTGTTTGACTGAATGCTTGGTTACATTTCAAATTTATTTCCAATCATTTAGAGCTGGATCAATGGGAGACAAAGGTGCCTTTTAGCTCTGGCACCTGCTGTTCCCCCCCAAATGTCAAGGACTGACATTTGATGCCATTATCCCCAGTCAGCTTACAGATGACTCACTTCCTTGCTTCCCCAGCCCTCAGGCCCACCCACCCAGCAAGGACTTTCACACCATGCTGATAACAAACTGCACTGTCCAGGAGAACCCACACTTTTTCCCTCTGGCAAAGCAAAGGCAGGCCTCCTGGGTGGCCACTGCATCCCTGGGTGCCTGGGAGAGGCCTCTCGTGGCTCAGTTCCTTCTTCCCTCTCTCTCCCCAGGCTGGCACCTAGTGTTCCTAGGCCAGGTGCATATCTTGGGATGAGGTGGGCACTCTCATGATCCGCCTGGTGGTACAGACAGCAGGTGGGGTTGCAGGGTACATCTTCTCTCGTGGAATTGAAGGAGGCACTGGGGGAGGTGAGGCCTGGTGCCCCTCAGATGAAGTACTCCTTTCTGCTGTTGTCACCTGTGTCCTGGAGGGAGGGGTCATCCTGCAGGGCTGCGTCTGCACTCTCAGCAAACTCTGTGCCCTTGGCCTCATTGGTGTGGTACGTCCCCTTGTGCCTGTACATGTAGCGTAGCATGACGATGAGGAGGCAGATCAGGACGATGGCTACAGCAGCAATCACACCTGCAGGAGGGAAGCAGTGCATGGCTCTGTCTGAGACAGGCTTGTGGGAGGGTCAGGACACACAGGGCTTGAGGCAGAACAGACACTCTGCGGCAATAAACACCAACCCCAGACAGGCTGGCTCATTCCTGCCCAGTGTGCACTCACCCTTATCTGTGCCCATCTCAGTTACCCCTCTCTCCCCTCCTGCTCTGCCCCCCCCCCAACTCCACTCGCTGTGGTGCAGACTGAGGCTGGAAGAGGATTCCAGAACTGACCATCACTGAGGGATGCTTAGTCTACTGAGGAAGATAGACCTCTGTGCATAACTGTGTGAGTTTATCTAAAACTGAGGGGTTCATGAACCTCAGGACTTTCAGTTTTGAAACCAGAACAATCCCAACTGAGAAGTGTCCTGGGGCACGAGACTTGGTGCTGAAACCAGGAAAGTGCCCAGAAGGCTGGGCCCTGGTGGCTGCCCCTGTGCAATACTGGGGGTACAGAGCAAGGCCAGGGGAAGCCCTTGAGACAGGTTGGATGGAGTGGGGTTCACTGCTTATCACCCTACCTGAGCTCCAGCACACTCTCCAGAGGTGAGGGCTGTATGAGTCTGGCTGGGGAGCAGCAATCAGCCAAGCAAAGGACTAAAGAGGGAGAGGATTCTGGAGGACACCATGTAAAGGCATGGGGTGTGGGTGGAAGTCAGCCCTTCATTTCTGTTTGGACTCATGAGCAGTTGGGAGAAGAGACTTGAAGTCTGGGCAGTAGGGCCCAGGTGATTCAGAGCCTGGAAATGCTGGGGGGAGGGGGATGCTGGCAAGTTTTAGAGGGGCTTAGGTCCCTCATGCAGCCTCACCCTCATTCAGGCATTTGCTCTGAAGCCTCAGGCAGGTTCTCCCCTGAGGGAGGAGAGTTCCCTCTAACCTTCCTGGCTTGGAGGCCCACAACAGCTCACCTGCAATGATGGCGATGTTCGCCCCCAGAGAGGGAAAAAATGGGCCAGGGTCGAGTTCTGTGAACAGAAGAGAAGAGCCTTAGTGGGGAGAGAAAAATATTCCCATACTTGGCAGCACCCCAGCCTTGCCTGCACCCTCTGCTCACAGGCACACAGCTCTTGAGCAGGCCGAGTGGGCAGGAGGCAGAGTGTGCCTGGCCAGGCTTATGACTCTGCCTGGTCACTGGCAGATCTGGAGAGAACGTGTGAACCACAGTGGAGTGGAAAGGACCCAGTTCTGGCATCTCTGCAACCATGCGAGTGGGATGAGGGATGGGTTTCTGCACTGGACAGACCCTGCGTAGACATGCCTGGTGGTAGGCATGAAGGTGGGCAGTAATAATACTGGTGCCAGCACCACCGGACTTTCGGCCTCAGCTTTTCTCACCATAATGGTAAAAACAGAACATTTGTGAAGTGTCCCCACATGTGGAGGGTCTGCACACGCCAGGTGTTGGTTTAGTTGCTTCACCCATCCCATCATGTGGTCTTCGCAGCCGTCCCAGGAGGTGTGTGGTATTACTAGTCCATTTCACAGGTGTGACCCTGAGCATCAGAAAACGACATGCCCAGAGTCACACAGCTCACCCAGTGGTGGGCCCGGACTTAGCTCACATTCTCACCTCTGGGGTGTACTTTCTCTTTTCTCTCTTGAAAATGCCCCTCCCAGGAGGGCTCCTGTCTGGAAGCTCCTCCCAGAGTCCCCTCTGTGGTCTCTGATCGGCTCTTCTGTGGGAAGGGCCGCCCGGGGTGCTACCAAATTATTGAGTGTGTTTTTCCATAGGGCTCTGGTCTGGCCGCAGGGCTAGCATCTCAAGGACAGCAGGCACCTGCACATCACCTCCAGTGGCTGCACAGAGTGTCTCCTCTCTCCTCTGGGAGATGAGTGAGAGGAAGGATTTATTAGACCGCAGAAATATCAGTGTTAACATGGAGATCCCATGTTCCCATTACAACGGCTATGCATATTAAAACAGAGAAGGCCACTTCATAATAGTCCTTTCCGCTCAGATAATCACTTTAATTATAGTCGGATGAGGTCATTCTCCCCAGCACAGCTTCCAGATGACTTTTTCTGATAAGAAACCAGCTGTGGTGCCAGGAAGGACAGTGCAGGAAGCCAAGCAAAGGCTCCAGGCTGGAGACAGAGGAGGAGAAGAACAGCCTGGAGGGGCGGAAGAGGTTAAAAGAGGTCCTCAGGTTGGCACGGAGAGCAGGCACACAGCAGGAGTCAGGACAGTGGGATGAGGGGAAGGCAAGAGGAGCAGTCAGGTCCACTTCTAAGTGCTTCACCTCAGTGAGAACTGAGGCTGGAGGGACAGGAAGTTCAAGCAGCATCGGACTCTGAGATCCAGGGTGGACAGGAGCACGCTAGAATTTAACATGAAGTCCCCAGAAAGTGCTCATGGACACGCACTGAATGATACCACATAAAGAAATGCCTGTAGGTGTGATACACGCACACAAGTGAGCGGATTCATACGCTAGCCTTGTAGACCTTCCTCAATCGCGAAGCACCTCATACTTTGGTAAGAAGAAAGAGTGGCCCCTTCCTTAAGTCTGTGTGGATGGTCACTGAAGTTCAAGTACCCAGAATTGCCATTTGGAATGTTCCAAACCAAGACCAGCATTTCTTATGCCAGTTTGTCCAACCCAGTCAGGGATAGAAGGGACTCTTGTTCCATTTTCTTTTAAAAATAATTCACAGTTGATCACCAGGTCCCAGGTACTGTCCTCAGCATTTACCAGGTTTTAACTCATTTAGTCCCCATGGCAGTCCCATTCAGAAGCAATGACTATTTTTCCCATCGTACAGACCTGGAAGCTGAGCCCCAGAAAGGAGTTATTGTTTTTTCCTGGATCATACAGCTAAGAGAGTCGGGAGTCCACCAACTCAGGCCGAGGCAGCCTGGAGTTAGTGTGTTTACCCCTGCAGGCACTGCCCAGGGAGGGGTTCTGGGTTGGCAGCTTAAGGAATAGATGAGGTATTTGGCTTGAACCCCTTGGGGTGAACTTTTTAGCTTGTGTTTGGAACCCTGTACCCAAACCCATATGCTGAAACCTAGAAGCCCTCCCAGCAGGTTAGTGGGCTATGGGCAGGAGGGACCTCTGGCCTCTGAGGGGTCATTAGTTGAGCCCCTCGCAGGGTTCCCTCTAAACTTATGCGTACTCAGGACCACAGTGGGCAGGGAGGCCTGATCTCCATGCTCCAGCCCTCCAGCTGTGTGGAGCTGTATTTGCACACTGTGAGTGTCCCCAGACACTTCAGCATGACAGGAACAGCCACAGAGGTCAGAGTCGGCACAGAGGAGGCAGCTCAGGCCTGTCTGGGAAGATGGTGGTACAAGAAGTGGTTCTCAAAGTGTGGTTCTGGGACCAGCAGCATTTCCTAGGAGTCTGTTAGAAAGGCAAATTCTTGGGCCCCATCTCAGAATCAGAGGCTGGTACCCTGCAATCTGTGGTCACAGGCGGTTCTGTGGTCTAGGTGGTTCTGATGATTGTTCTGTGTTGAGAACTGCTGGTGGATGAGAAAGCTCCCAGAGGGAAGTCCTTACGATTGGCCCTTGAAGGATGAATGAGAGTTTGCTGCACAGACAGGAGTGTAAGCATTCCGAGCAGAGAGCGCGGCACCCACAACAGTGCTCACCTCTTCTGAGCCCTCACTTTCTCCCTGAATGTCTGCTCACCATCCATGGTGCTGAGGCTCCGGAAGCCTGTGCTTTGATCTCTCACCTCTGGAGATGGTGGGGTGAGGACCATCATTGGCTCTTCTCCCTTGTCCTGCTTCCTTTTAGCCAACAGCAATGATAAGAAACATTTGGAAAGGCTAGCTGGAGTGAGCTCCATTCCACTCAGGAAGGTGACGGGTTAGTGTGCAAGCAGATTGCGACCCTGGAATGAAAGCCCACCTCTAGCTGGGGTTGAAGGGTGAGTATGTGATTGGAGTTAGCATCATTCTGAGCCCAGGAACTGGAGTAAGGGGATTAATGGGCAGCCTTAGTGACTGTATTTATGGCAGAACAAGGTGTTACTTACGGCTGGGCATGGGACTGAGATCAGAAGTAAGCCACTGTGTAGCCCTCAGACTGGACAGGCATGGGAGGCGTCCACCCTTTTGTAGAGATCCAAGGTACCCCGTGATTTTCCTTCTTGGCTCCCCTCAAGGTTGTAATGCTCCCCAACAGAGAGAACACTCTACAAGCCCCAGAAGCACACTGGCCCCAGTGTTCACAAGCCCCAGAAACACAGTGGCTACAGCTCTATGCTCCACATTGGGCTATGCTCCTGGGACCCAAGAACAGTTGTTGAATGGTATTTGAAAGCCTGGTCTCTTTGGGGGAACCGAGAATCAAACTGCACTTTGCATTGTCCACCTTGTTGTGAAGACAGCTTTCGGTTCAAGTCTTGGCGTGAATTTCACAGCAGTGTATTCAGCAAAGTACTGGCTTTAGCTTCTTTGTATGTAAAACAAGATTAGCAATACTCCCCCTGTGGTAGGGATTAGAAATGACATGCCCGCACATGATAAATATTTTATATATGTTTACTGAGTTGTAGTCACTTTTTTTTTTTTTTAAGAAAGGCAGAATGGCACATGTGGCACCTCATTTGGACGTGTCTGGAGTCTTGGAAGCTTGACCACCCTACATTCCCCTAAAAATAGTCCTCGAGAGCTTGACTGAAGGTTCTAGCAGGGGAACTCAGCTACTCATATACCTTCGACTGAAGAACTGTCCTCCTCTATCAGGGAAGGTCGTCCTCTTCTACTAAGGGCATGGCTTTGGGAGGGAAGCACAGGGAGCCCTGAGGAAGGAAGGGGACCCCGCCTAGATAGCCAGATCCACTGAATCAACCCTGGTGATTAGCAGGGTGAGAGATGTTGCAGCCAGATCCCCCTCACATCCTGTCACCACTAGTTTGATCTCATTCTTATTATTACTCTGCTTTGCGTATAATTCAGGGCCAGTCAACTAAATGACCTGCTAATAGATGTTGTGAGTCCAGGCAGAGGATGGATGCTGGTCATGGATTCTCAGCACAGTCTTGGCTGACAGTCAGTCATCACTTGGGTGCTTAGTGTCTCTGTGTTTCCAGCAATACCATAGGGATGGAGGAGGTTCCAGGAAACAGAATGAGTCTCGAACCTCAGGGGGCTTATGGTCTCCCTGGGAGATGTGATTGTGATATACAACGTATTTAAGTTAGTGTTGTCAAAGAGTAAATCCCAAACCACTGTTGGTCCCAATAGAGGGAGTAGGGTGGGGAGAGGGAGAGAAGTAGAGGAAGAGAGAGGGGAAGAAAGAAGGAATGGGTGGGGAAAGAGAGAGAGAGAGAGATGTTCAGAAACCAACAGGCCCTATCATAGGCAGCGAGGGAAAATGCTGTTTGGTGGGGCTTTCATTTCATTTCTGCACATACAACAAAAGCATCCACCATACTGTTTGGAGGGCGTGGCTTAAACCACAGAACTATAAGAGGGAATATAACAAATCTCTAGTCCTGCAGTGCTGGTTCAACTAAGCCCAACTACAAGCAGGCAGATGGTGAAGAAAGCATGGCTTCACCCTGACAAAAGCTGGTATGGCTATGGCAGTAAGGTGGCCATGTTGCGTGACAGCTCTGGGCTTCTGAACCCCTGATAGGGCCAGCCACAGGCCTCACCACAAAGCTAGGGCCTGGGTCATGTGCCAAGTGCAGGGATAACAGATGCTTCCTGTGAGCTGAGCTGGTGAATCTTCAGAGGGAGAGGAAAGGGAAGGGCTGTTACAGCCCCAAACTCCTGTTCAGGAAAGCTGCCCTCCCACGGGGGAAGGGGTGGGATGGTGGGTGGGAGGAATGCTCCCTGATTATGGAGATGAGACCACATAGCCTGGGGGTTCAGCCTTCTGAGCCTCTGGAGGAGGAGAAACACTCTGTAGGTTCTCTGTGCATAGAAACTCTGGGCAAAGTTTCTGTGGAAGCTCCCTCATTTAATCCTGTAGCAAACCTGCAAAAGGGAAGTTTCCTCCCTCTTTTAACTCACAGATAATGCAATGCGTGCCCAAAGAAGTCAAATAACATGTCAAAATCTCAGTGCCAACAAAGAGCAGAACCTGTGTTCAAACCCAGGATTCCCTAGTACCAGAATGTGTGCCCTTCAGAGCAATGGCATTGGCTTTTCTCCTGTGCAATCTACAACCTGGCTGTGGCTACACACCTGCTGATTCTACATGTGGTCCACAGGGTGGCCAGCTGCCTATCCTCCAGTCCAGGGCAGTAGGGCACTGTGTGCCCTGAGGGGCAGGGTACTGCCCCTCGTTGAAGATGACATTCCCAGTTCCAGCTGGCAGTTAGGCACAGCCAAAAGGGTGCAGGACATTAGGAGCAGCTGGACCCTGGGGGTTCTCAGATGTTGACAAGAGCAGTAGTCAGGCGCTAGCCCCAGAGACACAGGTCAACCCTCTGGGACCACCAAGAATTTCCCTTCTTCTGTGTTTTCTGATGAAGCTGTGCCAGGATTTCTCTTCTTTTATGCAAGGTTTTGTCCTTATATATCTTGCCCACCTCTAATGGTTTTTCCTTGTGCCTCAGGAGTCTTATGGAGGAGAGCCTGCTCCCAGCTTCCCATGTCCACCTGGGCCAGCAAAAGCGCAAGAATTCTGGCCAGGGCAGAGCCCTCTGGGGAACTGAGTTGCTTAGAGTCAAGAGGGAGAATGCCTTTGAACCAGGATGCCTGAGTGTTGTGGGAAGAGGAATATTATTTCAGTTTTAAAACCATGACAGAGGGGAACAGAGGTTTGTCGTATAGTTCTTGGAGAGTTCCCACCATGACAGCCGTGTGGATGACAGCAACACAGAGGCATCCACACCATTGCCTGATGATTTGCCAGGCTCCAGGCTGCTTACCCAGAGTATTCCATTTTAAAGAAACTACATATGTGGTTAGAAAAGTCACTCTCCAGTGGCCATGAGTTTGCGTGAGTCTGATTTGGGTTCAGGAGGAGGACAGCTATTGGGGGAGGGAAAGGAAACTACATGGCCACAGAAAGTTCTCCTTGGCTCCCACTGGAGTTTCTTCTTCCTGTGCTAGATTCTTGCCCCCAAGTTCTTATGCCGGTCAAGCAGAAAGCAGTTGACAACTGAAGTTTATTAACTGACTTTTCTTTTTGGGTAAGAAAAAGGTCAACCACGTTTCCTTTTCTTTGATGATTTGTTGTTATCAGACTCTGAAAGGATAGAGCATTCAAGCTACAACTGGGGAAGAATTGGTCTCAGGATAGTAGTGCTACAAAATAATAAATGGGTAGCTTATTATTCACTGTCTATCCATCTCTCTTGCAAGCCATCAATGTTGGCTGAGCAGGCAGCATTTACCTAGCCCGGGGATGTGGAGAGGATGGGGTGTGCCCCCAGGGAGCTTATGGCTTGGCTGAGGAGATTTAATATATTTATGTGAAAAGAGACTGTCAACACTGTCTGTGTGTCAAAATGAGCAATAAAGATATGCCTGGGGGTGTGGCAGAGGGAACGCAATCATCAGACTCGGCCCCAGGATTCCCAGGCTCTGACAATGCGGGTGGTCATTATTCTATTTGTTTTTTTCTGTCCTCAGCCACATTTCTCTAGCACCTACTGTTTTGCAGTGATGTGCTCTCTACTTAAGCCAGGGCCCTTACCTGGAAGGAGCTTACTGTTAGTAGAGACAAAGGCATGTAAACAAGTTTAGAAAGAGTAGCTCTCTGATGTTTTCAGGAATGGCTTCCTGGAGGAAAAGGGGCCTCCCAATAATGACCTACTGAGATCATGTACTGGGCAATGCCAGCAGGGGGAGCTGGGCGCAGTGGTGAGAGGACGTGGGGTGCAAGTCCATAGTAGAGTGGTCATAACTTCTAGGTGGGGCAGGAGGACCTCTGTATGGGCCTAACTACTGTGGTGCCTGGTCATTGTATGTCAGATACAAAGCCCCATGACATAGGACTACACCTAGGCTGGAGGGCAGAACTTCTCTGGCACATTAGCTCACTTCTTGGAGCTTCCTTCTCCTTCCTTTAGAGAGTAAAACCTCTTCCTGATAGGGCTAGTGGGGGCTGATAGCTAAGGCATGGGTTCTCAATCTGAGTGTGCATCAGTATTTCCTGGGGATTTGTGACACCACAGATCACTGCACCACCTCAGATTCTGACTCAGCACACCAAGAGTGGGCCTGAGAATTTGCATTGTTAATTATGTTCCCAGGTGATGCTGATGCTGCTGATCCAGGAGCCTGTCTTTGAGAACCACTGAGATCATGACAGTGAGAGTGGCTTACAGATCACGTGCTCAGTTCCAATGGTTTCACACACCTCCTCTTTGCAAGGAGGTGATATAAGGCCTCAGTAAATGGAAGTTGTAAGGGGACGGTCCTCTCTGAGCAATGAAAATAAGAAGTCACACTCTCAGCTGCCTGGCCTCTGAGCGACTCTGAGCCTAGTGTCTTTTCTTTCAGGAGCCAGCTGATGTAGTTTCAGACCTGGCATAGTGGTTACTGTGAGAATTTGTCACCTGTGCTGGCTTCCTTGCCTGCCCCCATGACTGGAGCTGGGTGAGAGGACAGAGGGCCCCATCCAGCATCCAGTAGGTGCACTTGGCCTCTGATCGATGCCAGATCAGGTCTTCTGTGCTTTGTCTTTGGAAACTTTGAAAGTCTCAGATGTCCGCTGGATGTCCATTTGTATACTGAGTGCCTGCAGTGAGACCTATGGAAGGATAAACCTCTGCTGATGTTTTTCAGTATCCCTGGGCTCTGATGATGCAGCAAGGAAGTGGTTCTCCAAAGAAAGGTGTTTGGAGCACCAAAGTGGCAAAGGGAATAGATGCTTGTGGATATTTTGAGAAGCCAAGAGGGGACAGTGTATCCCAATCAGCATTTGCTTGACTTCCTAGCTCTGAGCTCTGGCAGAAGTGACTGGAGCACAGAAGGCCCTGGATACACTTATTCCAGCCCCAGCTCCATCCAGACTGGGGGAGAGTGAGGGTGCAGGAAGCCTCCGCCTGCCAGGCTCGTGGCTGGGTGCCTGCTTACCTGCATACCTGTGAGGTGTGCACACAGGCTGTATCAGCCAGGCTTGGGAAAGAACAGGTGAAGGAGTGAGGTCCAGAGCAAGGGGCAGGCCCGCAGCACGACTGAGCTCCTGCCTAGACCACACCTGGACCATCCTGGGGAGTGCTGTGGCCTTTCTTTCTTTCTCTTTTTTTAAATATTTTATTTATTTTTGTGACACACAGAGAGAGATCACAAGTAGGCAGAGAGGCAGGCGGGGGCGGGGGGGAAGCAGGCTCCCCACCGAGCAGAGAGCCCGATTCGAGGCTTGATCCCAGGGCACTAAGATCATGACCTGAGCCAAAGGCAGATGCTCAACCCACTGAGCCGCCCAGGTGCCCCTGCTGTGGCCTTTCTAACCTCACCTTCCTCACACATGAAATGTGATGGCACAGCTACGTAGGCTCCTTGTCAGTTAGTGTTTGGTGAGCACCTGGGGCAGTGGCCAGCACACGCTGGCTGTTGGATGATCACCACTGTCACCAGTATCACCATTGTCAACAATGTCAAAATAGCCTCCAAGTGAGATTTTCAAAAATGGCCTCCTTTAATTCCCTTGTATACTGTTTGGCAAATATGTCACCCTGAGAATCAAAAATTCCATTTCTAGTATGATCCTAGTGAAATAATCTGAAAAGGGAACAAAAATTCATGCTTAGGAAAGTATACTGCAATTTGGTTTAAAATAGAAAATAAAAGAGAGAGAACAACCTAAATGTTCTACATTAGGGAATTGGTTATGTAAATTCTGATATGCTTATATGATAGAATATTATGCAGTTATTGAAGTGATGCATGGAAATCTTCAGTGACAGGAGGAAATGCTTACAGTATGATTTAAGGGTGGGGAAAGGACCCTGTAAATATAAATTACATTAAATATTTTTAAAAAACTATGAAAAAGTAATCAAAGGAAATAGCATGTTGGAGTAGTGGCTTTTGGGTGATGGATGGGGTTTAGGGATGGTATTATTTTCTCCTAACATACAGTTTTCTACATTTTCCAAATCATCTATGATAAACATGTTACTTTTAAGGTCAAGAGTTGGAAATGGATCTACAGAACCAGCTATCATCACAGAATCTTCAAAGCCTTGGACTGTAATGTCCACAGAGTTCCCTCCAACTCTCCTCATCTGCCTGTCCCACCCTAAACCCCTTGGGATGTCTGCATCCTTTTGCAGTGTTCCCCACAAAAGCCACTGTGGGCCGTCGCTGGACAGTGGGACTATGGCTGTGCTTTCTCAGTGATCTGAGTCTTGTGTTCACGTATCCTTTGCCTAGGCTGGTAGACATTTTCCCTTCTAATAAAGAGGTGCACACTGGGGAAAACTGCAAGTGTATTCAATGCCCCCAGCTCATCTTGCCTTTTCCATGGGCTGCAGATGTGGATGGAGGAGTTCCAGGTATGGCTTGAATCCAAAAGTCCTCATAAACACCCTTGTTTCTGCAGATGGAAACAAAGGTACGCTCTGGCCCTCTCAGGGAATGAGTCAGAGCCTGGATATGGGAAATTCTGCAGCTTCTAGACTACAGGTTTTTCTTGTGTCTAAAGGAGTGCGATCCAGAGCAAGGGGCAGTCCCGCAGCACAACTGAGCTCCTGGCTAGACCACACCTGGACTGTCCTGGGGAGTGCTGTGGCCTTTTAAACCTCAGCTTCCTTACATGTGAAATGTGATGGCACAGGTGCATAGCTTCTCTTTGGCTCCCTCATAGAAACTGCATAACTTCTTTTGAGTCATTGTGGGTGTTCTACTCAGCTGGGCTCTCAAGAATTCCTGGATTTGAGTATTTTCCTAAAGACATTGGAGGGGTCCCTCTCACTTCCTAGACCGGTTGAGAGCCCTCTGGGCAGGATTCTTTGAAGGGAGGCCTCAGTTATCCTTCTAATTTCAGTCTCAGGGGAAGAGACCTTATAATGGAGTGCATAGACTCAGTTTCCAGTCTTGGCTTCGTCTCCCTCCATCTCTTCCTTTTTTTCTTATCCCTGTGGCCATCCTTAGTCACTTCATGCTCATCCTTATTTCTTGCTTTTTTTTTTTTTTCCAAGTACAGTGAATCTTCCATCAGTGATTTTACCCCTTCACTTTTGGAGACTGTATCTATCCTTTCTATATATAAAGAAGTAGTGGGGTTTAGCGCCTGGAGGTGATGACTTCTAGTTTGCCTTGCAGAAAGGCACCCTTAGCTGTGTGGGTGTCAGAGAGCTCAATCAGGGAAGATCCTTGTAGTCCCTAAAAGCCAACCACTGTAACCTCAGGAGAGCTGGTATTATACCTCAAGGTCACATAATGTCTCATCTTTCAAAATGTCTGTGGGAAGGATGTTGGAGGAGTTCATGTCATCTACTGAAGACATTGTAGTGAGCATGTACTTATCAGTTGCTGGGTTCCCAGCAGCTTTGGGTTGGAAATGACCCTGAATGCTCATCTTGGTCAGCTTTCGGGTGGAAATAACCTTGAATGCTCATCCTGGCCACCATTGTCTGGTTCTTCATTACTCTAAAGCCTTTTTGACCACAACACCTACACTGCGTCCATAGCTTCCTGGGGTTATCAACCCAGCCCTGGATTCTATCTCTTTCCACCTGAGCTAGGTGGCCACCTAGCCCCAAGACAAGCTTTCCACCTGGGCCTGTCTTGCTACCTGATCTGTTCAGGAGAGCTCCGTGAGCTGGCATGGGGTTGCCATGACTACTTCATGATGTTTTGTGGGGGGAATGAGATAGACATGGACAATGGCAATGCTTTGTCAACAAGTTTATACATTCTTTCATCCAGTTAAGCCCATGGATATTCAACGCAAGTACTCAGTCACAATGTAAATTTCTTTCTGGTCTCCTACAGGTAATGCCTGCTTCGGAGAGGCCCTGAGTTGAACAGGTGTGGGAGGAGGGTACTATAGTGTAGGAGAGGCAGGCGGGGGAAAGGATCAGCTTAGGAAAGAACAGAGGCTGGTGTTATAAAGCCTTTCTCTGCAGTCACCCTGGGCATCTGGCTGCCTCTGAAGCTTTTCTGAAAACAAGGTCTCCTTCCCAGACTACCCCAAACCTTCATGGGTCTACATGGCCTTTGTGTGCTCTCTCCTTCACACCCTGAGGCCTGGTTGCCCCTCGCCTCCACATCGTCTATTTTCCCAGGGATCCTGATTGCCCAAGGCTCTCTTTTCCTACTTGAAACTCTCCTTTCCTGATGTAGATAATGATGCCATTGCCACCATTTGGGGGCTTATTTTATAATTGCATATGTTGTTCCTATTTCTCAGAAGAATCATTGAGATGGATGTTATAATGCCCATCACTTTATAGTTGAGGAAACTGAGGCTCAGAGAGGTTGGATAACTTGCCTAAGTTTACACAATGGATAAGTTCTGGGATTGGAATCCAGGTCTAATTCCAAAGATCATACCAGAATCATTTATCCAATGAAAGTCTCTGAATGGTTACTGTGTTCCTGCTCTAGAGCCTGAGGATCTCATAGTGCACAGCACAAACCCTGTCCTCAGCGTCTTCCATTCTAGAGGAGAGAGCAGCCAATAGCTCATGAAAAATGTGGATCCATGCTGCAAGGCCTTGTGGTGATAGATGCCATGAGACATAAAGAAGGGAGAAGAGAGAAAGAGTGATCAGGGAGGCCTTTCAGAAGAAGTGTGTTTGGGCCGTGCTAGAGACTGAATGTTTGCATCCTCCCCAAATTCATATGTTGAGAGCCCTCACTGGGATGGCATTAGGAGGTTGGGCCTTTGGGAGGTGGAGCCATTATAAAAGATTGGGCCTTTGGGAGGTGTGTTAGTGCCTTTATAAAAAGACCCTGAGAGCGCCCTCAACCCTCCTGCCATGTGAAGACCCAGAGAGAAGATGGTCATCTATGAACTGGGAAGCAGGCTTTCAACAGATACAGGATCTGTTAGTGCCTTGATCTTGGACTTCCAGTCTCCAGAACCCTGAGTAAATGTCTGCTGTTGAAGTCTTCCAGGCCACGGCACAGTGCTGTGTGGTAGCAGCCCGATCCCATTAATACAGGGTGAAACAGGAGAGAATGAGCCTTGCTCATTCTGAGTCTGAAAGAGGAGTGTTCCAGCTGGACATTGGCCAGTGTGAAGGGCAGGGCAGGCTGGCTTGGCAAGTTCTGGGGTGAGCCAGAGACTGTGGGCTTAGAAGGTTAGTCACTCGACTGTAGAAAGAAGTATAGCTTCCCTCTGAGAGGGGCGGGAGGCCAGGGAGGGTCTCCTGTGGGACTGTTTGGGAAGTTTCTATCTGAGTGGTGTCACCACGGCTGCATGCTGAGGAGAAATGTTGGGGTGAGGATGGGACCACTACAGTTGTGGTCCAGGAAAGTGCTTAGGCCTGCACAGTGGTGGTGGTGGTGGTGAGAAAGAACAGAGGTATTTTGGACATGTCTAGAATTGGAGTCAATAGGAGTTGCTGCTGGATTAGATGTAAGGTGAACAAATTAAAGAAGGAAGGAAGGAAGGAAAGAAAGGATGAAAGAAAGAAAGAAAGAAAGAAAGAAAAAAGAAAGAAAGAAAAGGAAACAGAGGAGGAAGGCTGGGCTGCGTTCACTACGGGGGGTGGGGGGTGGGGGATCACTGGGGTTGGGGGGGTCCTGCTATGCCCAGAGAGCCTTCAGGGTGCAGCGTAGGCACAGGGTAGGTCACTGTGCACAGGGCCTGGGGTTCAGGGGAGAGGTAAAGGCTAGAGCCCCAGCTGGGGCTTCTTGGGCCTCGATGGGATTAACAGACAAGGGCAGGAAGAAGAGGAGAAAGAGCTGAGCCAGGGGATTTCCATAGGGCATCCTGGGAGGGAGCAGGAGAGGACTAGGAGGAAAGCAGGGAGCACTGTGTCAGGAAGATCTCAGCTTTCCCTCTGATGCTTTCCAGGGCTGTCTGGGCTCCCCACCACTGTACCTTTGTTTGTGTACTAGACCCATCTCTTACTGGGCTCTGCTGAGATCCCCGCCTCTTCCCTGAATCAGTCCCTCCACCAGATCACTTTTGGCAGCATGACCATCCCAAATTTAAGAAAAGGAAAACCTCCCCTGATACCCTGTCTCCCTCTTGCTCCTGGCTCCTTTCTCTGTGCCCTTCATGGCAAAGCTCTGCTACAACATTCCTATACATGCTTTTGGGATTTGAAGTGTTTTTTCTTTTCTTTCTTTTTTTTTTTTTCCAGTGAGATAAACTGAAACAGAACCTTCTACAGAATTTGGGAGGCTTGGAGAGAGTGGAGGCAGGAAAAGGTGATGGTTTGCTGGACAGCACACTGGCGCTCTGGTCGAAGCTCTGAGGTGGGGCTGGTCAGTGTGAGTGTGTGTGTGTGTGAAAGTGTGTAAGCATGTGTTAGTGTGTGAGTTGGTGGGGTGTGCTTGCAGCCATGGCCATGTTTGGGTGCAGGCATGCAGCACAGAGGGGTTAGCTCATCTTGACTGAGCCAACAGGAGAGAATGAGAAAAGATGAAGAGAGCATTTAACCCAAGCCAGCTGGGTGAAGGCAGTGGTTAAACAGCTCAGAGATCTGGTCCTCCTGGAGTTCATGTTCTAGGGAAGAAATGCAAATGATGCAAAGGAGAAATGAATAAGCTCTATAGTAGGCTAGATGGTGCTAAGAGAAACAATGAAGCAGAAAAGAGGGTAGGGTTCGGGGGTGGGGGCTGCAAGTTTAAACAGTGCAGGTGGGCATCAGGAAGAAGGAAGAAGCTCCCCCAGGCAATGGGGGGAGGATGAGGGTATCTGGGGAACAGAGCTGGACACAGAGGGAGCAGCAAGTGCAAAGGCACCAAAGTGGGAGCAGCTCTGCATATTTCAGGAACACCAGAAGGCCAATGTGGCCATGGTGAAATGAGTTATAAAAGACAGGGTCGGGGCGTGAACTGGGCCACGTATGGCCTTGAGACCCCTGGATGGCCACCAGGTCTCACCCTGAGGTAGATGAGAGCCATGGGAGGATTCTGAGCAAAGGAGTGACATGAACTGAGACGTTGACAGGATTACACTGTGCAGGGGAAGGGGACCATGGGGGGCTGTGGTAAAACCCAGGGTGGAAAGGATGGTGGCTTGGATTCCAGTGGAAGAGGCGAGAAGTAGTGGGCTTGAACATATTTCCTAGCAATTACTGGCAGGAGTACATACAACAAAGGGCCACAGCGATGGGCCACAGAATCTGAGCTGCAGAAGGGAGGTGAGAAAGGAAGGGAGGTGACCAGGCTGCAGGGTCCGGGAGCCTCTGGGCTGAGGAACTGCCTGAGTAGAGATACAGAATGAACATGGGCAGGGCTAGGAGTGCCAGGGCCTTTGGAGGGCAGGGTGATTGAAATGGAGACTGGGGTCACTCATAGTATCCCCTGCCAGCGAGTGACTGTAGGAGCTAGTGGCTGATGCCAATTGCAGTTGAGGTAAGTCACCTGTGAGGGTGCACAGCATTAAGAATGACAGTGGTCATGTGTGTGAGAGAGGCAACGGCTTCACCCCAGAGAACAGGATGTGTGCTTTTTAGAAGCAAGGAAGTAACAGTGCCTTGAAAGTAGCCTCTGTTTCCACACTGTGCCCAGTGGCACAAGAACGTGGGAGAGAAACACAGTGTCCTCCAGGGGCCAGGCTGATCTTCCCCCACAGGAGAAGAGGCTGAGGGAAGGGGGCTTGGTGATGCAGTCTGAAGGCTTAGGGACAGAGATGCCAGGCAGCACTGAGGGCCTGGTCAGGGGGAAAGCCCTGAGCCACAGAGGAGAGGGCTAGGGAACTTCATGTCCTTGGTGTCTGTGCAGGAGGTTAGAGACCCTTGTAGTGTTGTCTGTGTGTGCGTCTCTCTTCCATCCAGCTGCTCTTCTCTCCCTGATCATTCAGTCCTCAGAGGGACCCTGGGATGATTCAGGAGCTAAAGTCTATGCCCTCTAGGCTAGAAGGGGCCTGAAAAGCTGAGTCATCTGTCCCTTCCTTCTGCCTGATGTTGGGGCATGTTGGAGTGTCTGGGCAAATGCCTGTTGGTTCTTCTGCTGAAGATCCAGTCCAAGTTCCACTGCCTGACATTTCAGAACTTCTGGATGCCGACAGCCCTTATTTCAAGTAGAAATCCTTTCAATTTGTCCTTAATCTTTGTTTTTCATGTTCCAGCTACCAGGCTGGAAGGAAGCTCCTGGGAGGCCTGAGTGCTGTGCCCTGTCTCAGGGCCTTTCCGAACTCCTGTTCTGCTAACAAGTTTAGATCATGTCACCTCCTCTGGCAAGCCTCCTCTGACTTCTGCAAAGGGCCTGTGTGCTCCTTCTTCTGTCCTCGCAGAAGGTAGCAAACGCTCTCATAAATATTTTAGGCTATACATGGACCACATACATTCTTCTTTGTTTGTTCTATTCATTGGTTTGTCTGCTTTTTTACAATATTTTAAAAATGTAAAAAACCACGACTCTATCAAAACAGGCCAGAGTCTGGGTTTAGCCCGAAGGCTGCAGTTTGCTGAACAACTTGTTCAAATCACCATTAACCTGCTTTGCAGTTGTCTGTCTCCGTACTGATTTTTTTTAAACTTTATTTAAGCTTTATTTAAACATATGATGTAACCCCACCACCCTCCGTACTGATTTTTAACTACTGGAGGGCAAGGACTGTATTTTATATACCTCAACATCTGACACAATGCTACGTGAACGAGTAAGTGATGTTGCATAAAATATCCTCTGACATGTCCCAGCTGACTCTTTTATCATTTTTCTGCACACCTGCCTCTCACATGTTAAATAAATAACCTCCTTAAGAGTCTCCAAGTCAGTCATTAAACAATCCCTCCACAGATGCACACTAAGCTTTCAATGATATTAATGGATGTCATTTATTAAGCTTCTGGTAGGTAGCAGGCCAGTGTAGAGTCCTGGGAACACAGAAGTGAAGCCAACAGACTGTGTGTGTGTGTGTGTGTGTGTGTGCTCACACAAGTGACTCAGGTACGGGTCACTCAGTCTCTGCACAGCCCAGGGTCACACTGATGTGCCCTCTACTGTCCCTGCTCTCCAGATGGATCACATGCACTAATCCTTACCACTTCTCTGGAGGACTTAATTCACTTAAAAAATCATATAATTGCATTTTCAGCATAATTAGGTACCTAATTACATGACTAAATGTCCTCGATCAGGCTGCATGTGTAAATAATGATGATTTAGTTAGACATGCTTTGTTATTGGCTTTCCAGAAGGCTCATCAGTTGGTGAACAGGATGGGGAAAATGTTTTTTTCCTTCCTTCACCGGGTTTGACAGGCAGGAGCGGCAGAGCTCTTTCCTATTAGGAGAGGAGCCCAGTGGCAAGGAAAATAGGAGGTGGAGGGGACTCCTATTGCTCGGGGATCTTGGTTCAAAGCCTCAGGGAGAGCCTGTCAGATAAGGGCATGAGTGCCCACATTCTAAAGACAGAACTTGCCCCCAAGAACTGCCATGGGAGGCCAAAGTGGCCCTGAGACAGTGGAACCTCCAGATTCCAGACCAGAAGTGTAGAGCTGGAGAAGTGTAGAATGAGGATTCTAGAAGGAAGGAAAGCCACAGGAGTAGGAGGCATGCATGGCTCTTCTATTCCCTGGAATAGTTCTCCTCTCAAGCCAGTGAGGGCATCTACACCAAAGGATGCAGCTTTCTCCCCATACTGGGCTGAAGAGTGCTGAGGCTCACTATTCTTACACATACAATGGATCATGAGAGAACTTACCTCAGAGGACAGTTGTGAGAATGACATGTGATGATGCACATAGATGGCACAGTATGTTTTAATATGCAATACCTGTTAGCTAGTATTGTGAATGGTACTGTGGTGGTTTGTTTTTTAAGCTGGACTAGGGTTTGAAAGGGAGGGTACATTTTGACGTATATATTGGGAGTATATTGCTTGAGAGCAGTGATGAAGAGAAGGGCAAATGCACATCAACACACTGCTCTATAGAAGTTATCTTAAAGTTATTGAAGGGGGTGTTGTGATGCACAGGACAGGGAGTGTGGATTGTGACACCAGAAAGGTATGGCTATAGGTCCTGGCTCCTGAGTCCCACCTGCATATGACTGTCTCTAATGCTCAGCTAACTTGCCAATATAGAAGGATGCACCTTGATGGCACCAAGAGAGGCACTGCCGAACACATGCAAGCTCTTCTTATCATTCCCATTTATTTGAGTATAGCTCCTGCACATGTGTGAGTTCACACATATGGCCCCTGGATGCAGGACCCTTATGGGGGAAGCAGAGGGGTACAGTGCTTGTGACTTGAGGAGTAGGGAGTCCTTATTTATCTCCTGGGATAGCTGGGCTTCCAGATTCTTCCCACTCTGCTGTTAGCCCTCCTTTGTCCTCTGGGTATCAGGGCAGAAAAGGGGCTTCAGGAAGTCACCAATTCACCTCATTTTGTACCGAGCACCACAGCCAGGAAGCTGGCTGCCCCCAGTCAAGCCCCTGTGCTGTGTTTGTGCTTGGGGAGGAAAAGCTATTTCTCTTCACCACACCTGACCCACCAACCCTCCACCCCACCCTCCCACTGTATTTCTGGCTGATGAAGACACTCTATAATACATCTCAATCCATCACCCTGGCACTCTCCTGTTCTGTCTTCCCGGTCCCCCGTTCAGGTCTTGTGATTTATATTTCCCCAACATTAATCTTTTAAAAGCAAAGAAGCTATAAACACATACATAATTCTTCCTCCTGTCAGTTGAAATCCCATGACACAAATCAACTGCCATCTAAATTAAATGTTTCTTTCACAGAAAGTGATAAATGCCTGGAGACCAATCAAGAAAGCCAACAAACTTAGACTTTGTTTCACTTTGGAATTTTGCAGGTGGTATGGTTAAAGTCTGATAACTTGTTATATCTCATAACCAACAGGAGTGGTGAATTGGATGTTTTAATACAGCTGATATAGACAGGAGACATTGTGCATCTTTCTTCATCAGGAATCTTAGCTTATCAAATGCAGGGTTGAAATCTAACACATAATCTTAGGGGAAAAGGGCAAATGCAGACAAAATTTACTATTCTGTCAGACCAAGTAACGGAATGAAAACAGAGTCACCAAAAGAGACAACAGCCTGTTACAGAGTTGGATCTGTTTAACTAGTTAGGTTTAAGGCTCCCAGATATGTCAGATGGTCTTAGAGCAGATTTCAAATAATTTTGTCTTTTTTAGCAGAGGTGGTTTCATATGTTTAAAAATGTAATTTTTAATTCTACACCTTTCAAATACCTATTTTTGGGGCAAATATAGAAACTATGTTCTTAGGAGAAAGAAGGCGAGATGAATGGCTAAATCTGGTACATATCTTGGGTTTATTTGCCTCTCTTCCTTTTCCATGTCTTATTACTTCTTCCACTATCACTACTGCATTCAATATCATTAATAAATTTCATTATTCATTCATTATGGGAAGAAAAGAGTCTTCTTTTTTTTTTCCTTTTTGAGATAGAGAACAGAGAGCATAAGTGGGGGTGGAGGGATAGAGAGAGAGAGGGAAAGAGAGACAATGATGGAGGCTGATGCTGGGCTCGATCTCAGGACCCTGAGATCATGACCTGAGCTGATATCAAGAGTTGGCTGTTTAACTGCCTGAGCCACTCAGGTGCCCCAGGAAGTAGATAATTTTAAAGGTCAGGTTAAAGAAACTACATCTTCTATTGTAGGCCACGAGCAGGTGAGAGATTATGAAAAAGGAGATTCTCTAGAAATTCTGAAGTAGTACAGGAATGGAGAGGAGAGCCTTTTTCTCTTCCAAGGTTAGAAAAGCACTTAGAAACCACCAAGAAAGGATTAGCATGACAAAATGAAAGGCTAGCAAGACTGAGAGTAGTGGACATGAGCAGAGAGGTACGGGTGTGAGGTGTGTGTGTGGGAGAGAGATCCAGCAAGTTACACTTGACAAGGCTAGGCATCTTGAGGGGTAAAGAATTTGAGGTTCTGACAGGAGTGTGATTAGAATTTAAGTGAAGAAGATGATGTGCTAGAAGAGGTAGGAGGGTTATGAACAGTGATTTATTATTTTGTATTAAAATATATAGAGTTGGGATACCTGGGTGGCTCAGTCAGTTAAGCATCTGCCTTCGGCTCAGATCATGATCCCAGGGTCCTGGGATCGAATCCCACATTGGGCTCCTCCTCATCAGGGAGCCTGCTTCTCCCTCTGCCTGCTGCTCTCCCTAGTTGTGTTCACTCTCTCTCTCTCTCTGATGAATAAATAAAATCTTAAAAAAATATAGAGTTAATGAGGGGCGCCTGGGTGGCTCAGTGGGTTAAAGCCTCTGCCTTCGGCTCAGGTCATGATCCCAGGGTCCTGGGATTGAGCCCCGCATTGGGCTCTCTTCTCAGCAGGGAGTCTTCTTCCCCCCACCCCTCTCTCTCTCTTTCTGCCTGCCTCTCTGCCTACTTGTGATTTCTGTCTGTCAAATAAATAAATAAAATCTTTAAAAAATATAGAGTTAATAAATAGCTTCCATAATTATATAATAGCTATATTTTAATTATGTAAATAAATTATTACAAAATAAATAAATCACTTAAACTATTAAATATCAGGATATGTTTCAGATTTTCAAATTTACATAAAAAAATAGGTTTTTAACCATTGTGGGAGGCATTCATGTAGGATGGGATGAATGAGTAAGAAGGGGATCTTGAAAATGTTTAAAATAAGGATGCTTTTTAAGACTAGGAGTGCTCCATTTACCCAGAGAGCTTTGCACCTTCCTGGAAGTTGCACCTGGCCTGGAAGTTGAGGCACTGAGTATGTGAGTTCTTCCTTCAAAGCAAGAGCCTCTTATTTGTGGTTCTCAACTCTGGCTGCACATCAGAACCACATGGGACCCTTTAAAAAACACCCATGCCCAGTTCCCATCCTCCCAGGGTTGCCATATAAAATGCAGAACACCAGTTAAATTTGAATGTTAGATAAACAACAACAAATTTCTTGGTATAAGTATGTCCCACATATTGCAAGACGGCTCCAGAGACCATTTGGTTCTTTGTCAGCTCACGATAGACTGGGAGGGGAAAAGCACCCGGGGGAGAGCTCTGAGATCTCTTGGGCCCCAGCCCAGAGCCACAGACACAAGCCAGCCTGAATTTTCACGTTATTATCTCATGAGTTCACATCCCTCCTGCTTGTCCCATGTGAGCCCACTGTAAGTCACATGGATTCTAATTCTACTTCATACCTCTAGGCTTTTGGCTCATGCTGTTCCCTCTGCCTGCAGTTCAGTCCACCTGGGGCCTACCTTGTGAATGAATGTCTATGCATCAAGGAGGATGTCTGTCCTGACCTCCCAGTGGAGGTGACCTCCTGTTACTATGTACAGACTCACTAAGTATGTGAAAACTACCCTGGGGGTTCAGGGAGGGCCATGGAATCTTTGTCTTGGTATCCTGGCATTTTGTAAGGTGGTTTACACATAGTAAGTCAGTGGTCATCAAAAGCTTACTGAGAGAGAGGTCTTCTCAGCAGACTGGATTGAAATGCAGCAGGAAAAAATCATCCAAAGGAGAGCTTCTGAAGCAGGAGTGTGTAGTGATTGGTAAAACAATTGCTGAGCACCTACTAGGTCTAGGTATAAAACCATCTTTTGCATTTATCTTTCCACACTGCACAGAACTTTTATATACACTAATCCTTCAGCTAATCATTAGAGAATGATTACAGTGATGGTTTGGTTGGTTCCAGGGAAGAGATCGGAGGAGGCCTCCTTTGTGTCCCCCCAAATCTCTACCCTCCTGCTCTTACCCTTGATCTCTAGCTCTTCAGACTTTGTCAGCCTTGGTGCCTAGAGTTGCTCATATCTTGATATTCTAGTGATAATCTCCTTGAGCTCAGTCTTCAGGTCAGGGCACACCACCGGCACAATCCCAATTTGGGTATTTGTCGGGAGCTGCAACTTGCCCATGAGTCTGCTTTGATGGAGCCATCCTGGCAGGTCGTCTGAAGGCTCAGGCCTCAGGCCTCCCAGAGGACTTGGAATTGGCTCAAACCATAAATGTAGTCCTGATATCTCCATGGGAGGCACCAGGTCCCACTGCCATGTCCACGTCCCCCAAAACTCTCTACCATCCCCTTCTCCATCAGCCCTTCTTGCCAAATATTTACCCCCAGTTGCTCCTCATTGGGTCCTGCTGCCTGTGGCCAGCAGGAGTCTATCTGGTGCTTAAGAATGGACAGAAGCTTCCTGGGTCTCACTGTTCCTGTTTCTGAGGGGTTGGGCCCTGAGGACGGGTCTGAGAAAGCAGGTGGTGAGAGACTGGGCCCAGACCCACTTTATCAGCCCCAGGCCCACCAGGCGGGCACCAGATCTTCCTGCAACTGCCTGATAAGAGGCTCAGCTCAGCGCTTAGAGTCTTATCAGAGGCAGGCCTGGGTGAAGGTTCCATTTCCTTCAGTGTGAATAAAGGGAAGGGAAAAAGGCCCCGGGAAGAAATATAATGTCCTCGCACTCAGACACAGTCAAGCCAGCTACCTGCCTGTGAGTCCAAGCCCTATTGGTACAGATGGAGAGGGGCTCAGGACAAGGAACCCCAGGCTTCCCTATGCAAGAGTGAGTGGGGAACCTTGTGCCCACTGGTTCTGAAGCTTACAGAGCCCAGTGAGGGTATGTGCTGCCTTGCAGCTTTCCTGACTTGGGTGTCTGTGTGTATGTGCATGTGTATTGGGGGGGCAGGGAGTGTTTAAGCTTGAAGCATTTCCCCCTTAGAACTGTGGCACATAAAGCACATGGTGTCATAGAGAGGGGTGCACTGCCTGCCTACCCATGAGCCTGGAGAGTTGCAGAGGTTGTGCCATCAAGTTACACCTGAATCCTAGTGCGGGCTCCACCATGTGCTATGGGTATGCCCTTGAGACAGACTTTACATCTATCCCAGGAACACTCAGGATACTGAGCTGTGTGAGAACCCCAGGCTCCTCCTCTAGGCAGCTGTGTAACAGTGCAGTCCTTCCTGGCGGGCACATGAACAGCCTGCCCTGGCACCCAGGCACAGAGAGAGTTCGATAAATGCTAATGTCCTGTCCACCCCTCCCTGCTCTGCTGTACCAGGCTGGGTGAGGACAGAGTGAGATAGGAAGTGTGAATGGCTTTGTGCCAGCGATTCCAAGCACAAACAGTTGCTCAGGGGGCCTGATTTCCAACAGGATCCTCAGGCTGAGATGAGAAGCCAGTCACTCCTGCAGAAGCTGAATTCTCGTGCTGGGATCATATTCTCTGAGGGGAGGAGGCACACAGGATGAACTCCTGTGTATGTATTTAAGTGGCTTTGGTCACTTAACTGAATTGCTGTTTGGACTGCCTATCCGACTAAACAGAAAAGTGTGCAAATATAAGGCAGGTGCAAATAACCTCTTAACATCTTTCCCATGCTTATGACCCTGAATGTTAGTGTGGCTGGCCTGCGGGGAGAATTGCATCAATTTCTATCTTGCACATGGGTGGTGAGGGTGGTGGGGGGAAAGCCTGAGGTGGTGGAATCCTGGGCTCTAACCTAAGCTGTCTGAGCCTGAGCTGATCTCTTCAGTTCTCTGATTTCCAGGAGAAGGAGCCTGCATTTCTGGTCTGTGCTTTCATTCTGCCAGTGAAAACTAGTGAGGCTGAATATGGCATGAGGACCCCCTTCCCCAGCAAGTGGCAGCTTGAACATCAGGAGCAGCAGGGTGGACCTCTTTTGTCCACACTCTTTTATGGTTCTCTCTTCACCCCCTTCTAGGCCAGACCCTCCACTGCAGGGGAGAAGGTTGCTGCTCTGTGCTATCTGCCGGGTTGGTACCCCCAGGGCTTCCATGGACCCAGAGCTGCAGGTGAGGGGCTGATCCACATCCTTTTGCTCCCAGCTTCCCTGTGAACTGCAGGTACATGGGGCTCTGGGCCTTGCACTCACACTTAGTCCCTGCAGAAAACCTTCAGACCCAGAAGATGCAACTAGCAATTTCAGAGAGGCTTCTGGAAGCTGGCCTCTGTGTGTACACACACCTGTGCACTCAACTAAAGCATCTCTCAGGGCAGCTGAGGACAAATGGGGGTCTTGGTATTAGAGTACGCCTTGTCTCCCATTCCCCTGCATTTCAGGCACTCCTCCTGAATCCCCTAGCTTCTCCCCTCCCACTCATTCTCACCACATGTCATGGCTCATCCAGGTCTTCGCTCTTAGTCTTTTGCTGAAGCGTTAGTTGAATGCTCAAGGGCTCCTCTCTCAGGGTCAGGAGCATTCTACCAGGAGGTTTGGAGGTCCCCAAACTTGGGAGGATTGTGGAATTCCAGCTGCTATAACAGGTGCTGGGAGATAATCCCATTATCTTTCTGCTATCTTCCCTGTCGGTCTTTGTCTCTTTCTTACTACTTCCCACCATTCTCCTCTAGTCACACTTCCTCCTGGGTGTTCCTTGATCAGGCCAGGTCTCTTCCTACCTCAGGGCCTTTGTACCTGCCATGCCCTCTGCTTATTTTGTACTCTCTCAGATACTCCTGTTTGACTCTCTGGCTTCCTTTAGGTCCTTCTCAAACATTATCTCTCCCAATGAAGACTTCTTTGGCCATGGTCTCTAAAATGGTATCTCCCTCACTTCTCTGGGCTCAGACCTAGTTTGCAGCAATATGGCTAAACCTTCCAAAAATGTTGGAATCATGGATAAACATGGGACCCTTTATGGTGCTTCCCTCAGGAAAATGGTGAAGAAGATTGAAATGAGCTGGTATGCCATGTACACTTGCTCCTTCTGGGGCAAAACCAAGATGAAAAGGCAAGCTGTGGGGATCTGGCATTGTGGCTCCTGTATGGAATCCATAGCTGGTGGTGCCTGGACCTACAACACCACTTCTGCTGTCACAGTAAAGTCTGCCATCAGAAGACTGAAGGAGTGGGGTGCCTGGGTAGCTCAGTTGGTTAAGCCTTCAGCTTGGGTTGTGATCCCCGGGTCCTGGGATTAAGCCCCACATCAAGCTCCCTGCTCAGCAGGGAGCCTGCTTCTCTCTCTCTCTCTCTTGCCTGTTTGTGCTCTCCCATTCTCTCTCTCAAATAGATAAATAATATCTTAAAAAACAAAACAAAACAAAAAAAGAAGATTGAAGGAGTTGAAAGACCAGTAGAAGTTCCACCATTTGAAACACTGCTAGCTTATAATAAAGGAGTTAGTTTATGTAACAAAACAAAACAAAATTAAATAAAATGGTACCTCCCTCATCCGTGGCCTTCCTTATCTCCTTTCTTGACTTGATTGTTTTCTCTAGCACTTGGCACTATCTGATGTACTGAGCATTATCCCCTTGTGTCTAGTATCTATCTGTCCAAACCCCATAGAATATAAGCTCCCTTTTGTGATTACCACTAGTAATCACATATCCCCAGAACCTCACACAGTTGGTTCTCAATTCATGGTCATTGAATGTGATTCCTGGCCTACCAGCTAACTGGTGGTGGTGGCATAGGCAAAGAACACGGGTGTATACTCAGGGACACTAAGAATGAACTTGGATCCACCATTTTATAACTGGTCAAATGCAGACACATTTCTGAGTATCCAGCTCCAAATCTGAAAATAGAGGTGATAACCTCCTGAGGGGTAAGAGGTTTCAGTAAGGTCTGGGCAATGCACCTGGCCCAATACCTGCCATGTGGAGAGTTATCCCTCTTCCTTGCCTGGGCTGTGGGTGAGAAGCACTGTTTTCTGAACTTGGGAGGTAAGCTGGCAGGTCCCATAGCTGTAATCCCAGGGGGAGCCTGTGTGTTGCCTTTCCTCCCACTCCTGTCACGATAAGATGAGGATTTTCTGCAGGGCAGCAGCAGAGCCCCTAGTGCCTGTACTGACAGAAGGGTGACTAGAGGACAAGAGACAGTGAAGACTACAAGATGAGCCCTCTCCTTGGTGGCCTAGATACTAGCAGATCAAGTGATGGAACAAAGACACTTTGTGTATCCATAGTCTGGCCCACGTGGGCCTCCCTGGTTGATGTCTGGTTCTTGATCTTGACTGCAGGTCTTTCCTCTATGGCTTCTTATTCATCGGGGTGGTGGTGTCCCCAGAGAGAGGCTATGGGCCCCAGATGGACTCTAGGCCTGGAAGTTGAGCCATTAGAGATTCTCCTGTTGGTTTAAGTCAGGAGTCAAGAAACTTTTTTGATAAAGGGCCACATGGTAAATAGTGTAGGCTTTGAGGGCCATGTGGTCTCTGTTACATAAAACCAGTCATAGACAAATGAATGAGTTTAGCTCTGTTCCAATAAAACTTTATTTATAAAAACAGGTGGCAGGCTGGATTTGAGGTGTGGGCCTTAGTTTGCAGACCCCTGGTTTAAGTCTCTATACCACTGAGTCTCTCTCTTCCTGCTCAGACTAATATTTACTGAATATTTTCTGCATGCTAAGCCTCAGCCCTTATCTATATCTTTCTTCTCATTTTCTCCCACAGGGAGGAAGCCACTAAATGGCTGAGCTGCACCTTGAACCCAGGTTTGTTGCACTGGAGGCCTGAAATTTCACCTGTGCAATGCACAGCTGTTGGAATGCAGGCATGCTGTCCACTGCCCTGGTTACTTTCTACAGATTACGGGTCTGGTGGCACGTGAGGCTCGTTGCATCCTGGACATCCTGTGGGGTGGTGAGTACACAAGCATCAGGGGCACAGAGGCCAAAAGGGGTGAGATGACTATCCTGAGGTTGTCCTCATAGCTTAGCAGTGGAGCCAACAGTAGCTGGTGAGGTGGCAAGGAGAGGTGGGGTCCTGCTTCTGAGTTAAACCTTGCATAGGGTCAAATCCATCTGTGCCAGTGAGGGCAGTGGGCTGGGCCTCTCTGACTTGGCTTTGTGTACCTTCTCTGGCCAATTACACTGATTGTCCAGGCCCTGTCACAAAGGGACTTCCGGGGAATCCTGAGCCCTTGGGGCCTTGGGCCCCAGAATAGGATAAATGGCCACAGCTGGCTACCTTGTAAGGGCTTGGTGCAGGGAGGCCAGAGGAGTTCTGGGAAATACTCTGCTGCAGTCTGAGCATCCCTGAGGGGGGCGCTAGTGGCTCAGAAGGAGATACCAGGATCTGAGCTGGAGGAGAATGCCACCCTGCACTCACTCCCCCTTGGGGAGGGCCCTCTCATGGGAGCTCAAAGGAGAACCATGGGGGAACCTGGAGGCAGGAGGCAGGGCAGTGAGAGGTCAGCCTTTTATCTGCCCAGACAGTCAGACTTCTGTTCCCACAGCCCCCGGACAAGGAGGGCAAGATAAGGCCAGGAACTCAGATAATTGTGCCTCCAAGGCGGTGCAACTTCAGCATTGGCTAGTCCCCAAAGCACCACCCTGAAAACAGAGGGAAGAAAGAACAGTGAAAATAGTCAGGCGGAGACCAAAGCCTCAGGAAATAAATGGCCCAGAAGTGCTCTTGAATGGGAAACACAGCCTCAGGGTGTCTGAACTTAGAAGGAAAACTGTGGATTCTGTCCGCCTTTGACTGTCCTCCAAAATGGATTTTGACTTTTCCAGCATTGTTTGTTTTCTCAGTGAGTGACAAATATCATTTCACTCAAATAAGTCCTTTAAAAGCAGCATGTTCCAAAAGGTCTTTTTGGAAGCTCCATGATTCTTTTTTTTTTTTTTTTAAGATTTCATTTATTTATGGCAAAGGGATAGCAAGAGAGGGAACACAAACACAGGGGAGCTGGAGAGGGAGAAGCGGGCTTCCCGCTGAGCAGGGAGCCCATAGGGAGCTCGTTCCCAGGACCCTGGGACCATGACCTGAGCCAAAGGCAGACGCTTAATGACTGAGCCACCGAGGAGCCCTGGAAGCTCCATGATTCTTTTTATTTTCTTAACTGATTTTTTTTCTTCCATTTTTAAAAATTTAATTTCTTTTCAGTGTAACAGAATCCATTGTTTATGCACCACACTCAGTGCTCCATGTAATACGTGGCCTCCATAATATGTGCCCAAAACCAGGCTCCCCCAGCCTCAAATAGGAAATGTCCTAGGGGTAATTACCAGAGCCTGATACAAGGAAATGTACTTAAAAAGCCCATTTGAACCAACATTCTTTCCCTCCTCCTGTGAAAGAAAACTTTGTTCTCCTTGGAAACTCCTTATATTCTGCACATATGAATGGTGGTGGTGTGCAGGGGTTAAAAGACAGCCCAGGGGCGCCTGGGTGGCTCAATGGGTTAAAGCCTCTGCCTTTGGCTCAGGTCATGATCCCAGCATCCTGGGATCCAGCCCCACATCCAGCTCTCTGCTCAGCAGGGAGCCTGCTTCCCTTCCTCTCTCACTGCCTGCCTCTCTGCCTACTTCTGATCTCTGTCTGTCAAATAAATAATACAAAAAAAAAAAAAAAAAGAAAGACAGCCGAGGGTTGGACACCCCCAGCTCAAATCACAGCCCTGCCACTCACAGCAATGTCCTGTGTCCTAAAGATGGAGGTGCCACCCACAGCAACCCCCTCACAGTGAGGGACCCTGGCTACTGAAAAGTATGACCAGCAAATATTGGCTCAGCTCTTCAGACAGACCTGATCACCCTTGCATAACGTGTGTACCCTGTACATTTACATGGTATTTTTCCTTTTCACATCTTTCAATTTGTCTTTACTGAAGTCAGTCCCCAAAGTTAGAGCATTCTCAACAACCAGCATTGATCACTGACAACTTATTTCTTCAAGCATAACATCTTAATCCAAGATAAAATTATATATAGCTAAGTAGAAATTTACCGTAATTTAATATTACCTACCAATATTAGGTAATATTAGGTCATAATTTACATTTGGGGAATTATATTACTTTAAGTTGTTCTTTAGATAGCTAGATATCTATTTAGCTTGTTCAGTGAATGATTACAAGACATAGGCAATTTGATCTGCAACCTGAATTCGTGTGATAAGAAATGTCTCCCTAGGAGGATTGGTTCTTTTTTTTTTTCTTGTTATGTTGTGTGTCTTGCTGCTCCAAGAAGCCCAACAATGCTTGGAGGGCATGGATCTTATCTTATACTTTGTCTCTTCTTTAATCCCTAGGACAGATGAGGAAGATGTATATTTCTATTGATGAACCAGGAATATATATGGTGTTGAGTAAAAATTTGTATATAAATTGCTTTCATAATCAACTCTTCTGTCTAGTTTCCTTTCCTACTTCTCAGATTTTCTTCATGGAGTCTGAGCATTGGGTTCTGAAGTTTGATAAGAGCTATCTTCAGGGAACTAATTGGTAGAGTGATTGACACCTGGACATACATTACAGTTTGGCTGTAGGCAAATATTTAGCCACAGTGAGAACATTTTATGGCTTCATGGAATGGAAATGTCTACAATGGAAGGATCCTGAGATCCAGGCTCCCAAGTATCACTGATAATCAACAGTGACTGGATATCAATGTCTTAAGCACCAAGCACCAGGCAGGAAGGAGTTCGCAGACTGGGTTACACGAAGCCCTTGGTGTCCAGCAATAGATAACTTAAGAGTGAACCACCACAAGGAGCCCCTGGAGTGTGGTCACCTGCCTCTTCTCATCCTCAACTTTACTACATCAGGTAGGCTTTTATCACTTTTATATTTCCAACTTCATCTAAGAATTTATTTTGTGGAAATGTCATTTCTGCTGAAAATAATTGTAATGGAGATTTGTAGCTGTAACACCACTGTGTGTGTGTGTGTGTGTGTGTGTGTGTGTGTGTGT
>RCUC01160626.1:0-52567 GCA_003697995.1 Taxidea taxus jeffersonii | reverse complement strand
GGGGGTGGGAGTTAAGGTGGTAGGAAAAGTAAAAATGAAAGAAGATGGGATCGGGAGGGAGAAAAACCAAAAGAGACTCTTAATGTCATAAAACAAACTGAGGGGGGTGGGGGGAAGAGGGGTTGGGTGAGGGTGGTGGGGTTACATCATATGTTTAAATAAAGCTTAAATAAAGTAAAAAAAAAAAAAAAATGAACCCCCCCCCAAAAAAAGACAGAATTCAGGTTGGTGGTTTCCACGGGTTCTAAGGGAAGGGGTAACAGGGAGAAACTGCTTAATGAGCAATGGGTTTTGCTTATGAGAGATGTAAACGTTTTGGGACTAAATAGAGGTGTGGTTGCACAGCATAGAGAATGTACAAAATGCCACTGAATTATTCACTTTAAAATGGTTAATGTTATGTTATGTGAATTTCACCTCAAATTATTTTTTTAAAATCTGAGATAATAATGTCAGCTCCTAATTTCCTCTCAGGTTGGTCCAAGTTTGCTGCTAAGAGCATTGTTTTTTTGGGGGGAAAGCCATAGTGATGATAAACTTTCTAATAATATTCCTGTCTTACATGCCTAGAACTCTATGGCCAACAGATGGCGCTCCAGCTTCAGTTGTGACAGAAGCTCTCCGCAGCTCTCACACAAAAGGCTGGTTCCCCTAATGACAAGGAAAAAAACGCCTGTGCTCAAACTCTTATATAGCTAGAAAAACTGACTAATGTTTCCTAATTTCCCTTAGAAATTACTTTCAACCTAATCATAAAGTGCATATACCAAGAAAAAAAGAAGAAGAATATTTCCCTTAGAAATTACTTTCAACCTAATCATAAAGCGCATATACCAAGAAAAAAAAAAGAATATAAAGCAACAACTCTGAGTACAGAATGAGAATTTTAAAAACCAACAGCAGTGATGGGTAGAAAACAGCAGTTTTCCAAGCAGATAGACCTAAATTCAAACTCAGATCCTGCCATTTGCCAACCATGTGCCCTTGTTTAACCACATTGCTTAGTCTCTTAGAATCTCAGTTCTCTCCTGCAAAATATTGATAACACATACTTCCAAAGTTAGTTGTAACAATTAGGAATAATGTATTTGTCACGTGATTTGCAAAACATTTGGTATTCAATAAGATTTAGCTATTCTGATTAGTGACAGATTATGTGTGTGTGTGTGTGTACAGGATTTCTCTGCCTTGGATCATATGTATTTAAATTAAATGCAGTCCAATACTATTACTTTCATATCAAGAACAGGGAGTTTGACACACCAGTTATCTATTTGTAACTTGTCAGAGTCCACTGAAAGTCTTAATAAATACTTGTGCTTTCTCTAAATCAAAAATGGAAGTGACATTATACTGATACAAGCAGAAAGTTCTTAATATATTTTTAGGTGAAGAGAGAAAACAGTTTGCAAAATATTAGATGGTAGTCTCAATTTTGTTTAAAAACTATATATATCCAGGGCTCCTGGGTGGCTCAGTTGTTAAGCGTCTGCCTTAGGCTCAGGTCAGGATCCCAGGTTCCGGGGGTCCTGCCCAGGAGGAAGCCTGCTTCTCCCTCTTCCGGTCCTCCTGCTGATGTTCCTTCTCTCGCTGTGTCTCTGTCAAATAAATAAGTAAAATATTAAATAAATAAATAAATTAATTAATTAAAACTATATATATCTGGTAAGATATACATCAACATATTAATGTTGGTTATCTCTGGGTCATAAAACTATTTTCAATGTTCTTAATAACTTTGTATACATTTTTAATATTTTCTATAATGGGTATGTATTAATTTCTAGTTACAGGAAAAAAACCCTTTTCCACGAACTACTATCAAGCTAGAAATATATCAGACATGGACACGGCAAGGCTTCCTCCGGGAACCAGCTGGGTCCATAGAGGAACCACTCTCAGAGCTCAGATATAGTGCCCTGGGACCTCCCTCCTACTCAGAATTCTCCGTACTGGAAAAAAGAAATGGAAAACAACAAACCCAGCTGTGTTTCTCTTTGCCAGTTTTTCAGCCAGCATACATAAACAGTATCTGTGAGATGTTCAAACAACTGATTGGAAAGTAGAAAATTCCGCCGGCCTCAGAATTTGGAATCAGGTCAAACACCCTCGTAAATGTAAATAGACATACCAATGTCAAAATTTCTTACTAACTTTAACTCATAAGATAAAGTTTTTAGGGCGCCTGGGTGGCTCAGTGGGTTAAGCACCTAATCCTGTGTGTTACAAGATGGTTTTAAAAGAGGAGAGAGTGAGAACAGCCATGTTGATCTTTTAGGAGAACAGCCATGTTGATTATTTAAAACCAGGTTGGGCAAGAGGATAAAAACGGATGACCCGGGGCGCCTGGGTGGCTCAGTGGGTTAAGCCTCCGCCTTCGGCTCAGGTCATGGTCTCAGGGTCCTGGGATCCAGCCCCACATCGGCCTCTCTGCTCAGCAGGGAGCCTGCTTCCCCCTCTCCCTCTGCCTCTCTGCCTACTTATGGTCTCTCTCTCTGTCAAATAAACAAAGAAAATCTTTAAAAAAAAAAAGATAAAGTTTTTGTATTCATATTAATTTGGGAATATTCATCAAAAAATTTATGGGATTCTGTCCTACAGAAAGGCATACACATGGACCAAGATTCATGGTCAAGGATTATACAGGAAAGCATTGCTTATCAGAACAAAAATTTCCACCAACGGAGTGATTTTTACATTATGAGGCATTCATACTACAGAATGCTATGGAGTTGTTAAACAGAATGCTATAGATTTCTAAATATGGTCAGGAATGATATTCTACACACATTAAGTAGAAGGAGAAAGAGTAAGAGAGCTATAACAAAAATAAGATATCATTTATATTAAAAAAAAAACCCTTTCTGTGTGTGTATGTGCTTAATGTTTATGTATATGCGCATATTTAAACATGTGAATACATAGAAATATTGAAAAGTCCTAGAAAGGTAAATTACTAACAATAATTACGTCTAAGGAAGGTGTTTTTTTTTAACTTTGTATTTTCTAAGTTGTTTTAATTCCTCTCTCTCTCTCTCACACACACGCACACCATACATACACATGTGCTAGGTTCTGATAAATGTCAAGAATATAGTAAGACAAATAAATAAATAACATCTTAAAAAAAAAAAAAGAATATAGTAGCAACGCACAGCAGAAAGAACCCATTCTTACGAGAACTCTCAATGTAGAGTTTTATCCCTGGGGCTTTTCACAGGCTACTGCTTCTAAGATCCAGTCAGACAATGAGTAATTGTTTCTGCAGGCCGATCAGACAACTTGTGCTCCAGGGCCCTCTCTCCCTCTTCTCAGTAAGGGAAAAAGACAAAGAAAAAACAAGCCCAGATTGAAATATAAGAAATAAAACTTTGAAATGTTTGGAAGAAAATATAAAAGATTATATTCTTGAGGTTTTCTTTAAAATAAAAAATACCCCAAATCATGAATTATAAAGGAAAGTGTTGATTAATTTGACCATATTAAAATTTAAGATATATCAAAAGCATTAGGGGGAAAAAAGGAAATATCATAAACTTGAAGTTTACTTGTATTTTAAATACACAGAATCAATGAGGGAATCGAAGCCAGAATGTGTTTTAAAACGCCTGTAAGAAATAAGAAGAAAGACTATGAGGAAAAAAATGGGGAAAAGTCATAAAGAGATTGTTTATGGATGGGAATCACAAATCCCAAATACACATAAGAAAAGACATTCAACTCTATTATTAGTAATCATAGGAATGAAAATTAAGACTACAATGAGATGCATTTTATAACCATGAAGTATACAAAAATACAGGTCTGACATTGACAAATATTGGTAAGGATTTGAATCAAGGGATAATCATGTACTGCTGGTAAAAATGTAAACTGATTTCATCACTTTGGAAACAGGTTTGACACTTCCACATTAAGTTAAATATTCTATCCTCCCAAACCAAGCACTTCCTCTTTTAAATATCCACCCTAGAGAAATTCTTATACATGTGCACAAGAGAAAGGGATAAGAATGTTTATGACATTATTATTCACATATGCAAAAACATGGGGAAAAAACCCTCAAAGTTCCAAAGACAAGAGTGACTAACCGAATTACAGAAGTCACAGGATGGAATATTAAGCAGACTAAAAATGAATGAGCTTTATGTAGCTCCTTGGAAACATATGAATACATTGTAGAAATGTAAGGTGAAATGAAATAAACAAATCACAGGAGATTACCTATAACTCATAATGTTCAAATTCAAGAACTATCAAACCATGTATTGCTAGGGAAACTAAAAAATTTAAAAATTAGACTACTTTTTAAAAATGTAATGGAATGATTTCAGGAAAGTAGTAATCTCTAAGGAGGAGGATGCCTCTGCTATATTCAGTCTGCTACTAGCATTAATCAAATTCTAGTTCTTAAGATCAGTGGCAGATTCACAGGTATTAATTTTATTACTATGCTATTAGCTTATATAAATGTTACTGTGATTTTTTATGTTTCATTGTTACATCTTTTAAAAAATTTAAACAGGGCGCTTAAATAGGCAGATGCTTAACCGACTGGGTGGCTCAGTCGGTTAAGCGTCTGCCTTTAGCTCAGGTCATGATCCCAGGGTCATGGGATGGAGTCCCACATTGGGCACCCTGCTCAGTGGGGAGTCTGCTTCTCCCTTTCCCTCTGCCCCTCCACCTGTTCATGCTCTCTCCCTCTCACTCTCTTTCTCAGATAAATAAATAAAATCTTTTAAACAATTTTATTTTTTAAGCTTTTTTTAAGATGTTATTTATTTGTTAGAGAGAGCAAGAAAGCAAGGACAAGCAGGGAGAACAGCAGGCAGAGGCAGAAGCAGGCTCCCCGCTGAGCCAGGAGCCTGATGTGGGACTCGATCCCAGGACGCTGGGACCATGACCTGAGCCAAAGGCGATGCCCAACCAACTGAGCCACCCAGGTGTCCCTCTTTTAAACAAGTTTTTAAATATTTTTTAAAAATTTAGACAGCTCTAACTTTGTTTAATAAAATCCAGGGTGCCTAGGTGGTGTAGTTGGTTAAGTATTGGCCTCTTGGTATAGCCCCGAATGGGGTTCTGCGCTCAGCACAGACTCTGCTTAAGTTTCTATTTCCTGCTTCCTCTCCCCCTCTCCTCTTGTGCACAGGCACGTGCTCTTTCTCTCCTCCAAATAAATAAGAAAATCCAAGGATTAATTAGAGTATGTATTCAGGTATATTTCAGTTTTTCATCTGTATTCAATGTTCTCCCCTTTAGAAAAAATATTTTAGGGGCGCCTTGGTGGCTCAGTGGGTTAATGCCTCCGCCTTCCGCTCAGGTCGTGATCCCATGGTCCTGGAATCGAGCCCCACATTGGGCTCTCTGCTCAGCAGGGAGCCTGCCTCCCCCCTATCTCTGCCTGCCTCTCTGCCTACTTATGATCTCTGTCTGTCTGTCTGTATGATCTCTGTCTGTCAAATAAATAAATAAAAATCTTTAAAAAATAAAAAAAGAAAAATATCTTATTTATTTGACAGAGAGAGAGAGAGAGCCCAAGTAGGAAAAGTGGCAGGCAGAGGGAGAGGAAAGCAGACTTCCCTCTGAGCAGGGAGCCCCATGAGGGCCTGGATGCCAGGACCCTGGGATCATGACCTGAGCCGAAGACAGATGCTTAACCAACTGAACCACCCAGGCACCCGGTACTGTCTTAAATATACACATTTTAGACCTCATGCTCTTCAGATTCTTTTTTTGTAGAATAGCATTTTTGTCAAAGAAGGACAGGAGTAAAATAGGAAAAGGAGAGAAAAATCAAAGAACACTTCCAAGTATAATGGGACCCCAAAGACAACTTTTAATCTGTTACTAGATGGTAAATTAATTTCACTTTGATTGGAAAACAGTCATAGGTTCTGGTTGTTCAATCTAGCCTGCCATTATGAGGTTAAGCTATAAGGTCCTGTCAGTTCTGAAATTTTAACTTGAAACAGGAGATCCCGGCTAGCCTTCAGAAGATTATGATAGATTTGAACATTATGATAGATTTGAACAGAATGCAAACTCTGGGAGTTTGCATCTGAATTTTCTACTCCCGGGGATTAACGACACTCACTTAAAATGATTAAAGATTCAAACAAAATATGTTTATCTTTGGACAATACAAGGTTTAAATGCCAATTTTATTTTTGGTGCTTAGCAGAGTCACTTTTCATACCTGACACCTTGGGCTTTTCCAATTTATGCAAAGACCTCTATAAATTTGGATCAGAAGCAATTTGGCTAACTTTGCATTTCGGTATATTTTCCTTCTCAGCCAGCCGTATTTGATCTATTTCTTACATCGCCTTTTCCCTGGGTGTCAGACATCTTCAGTAGATGCTAAAGAGTGACAGTTTGGGAGACAGAACACAGGATTAGTATTAGTACATGAGTTCAAGTACAGGAGTATTAGTACATGAGTTCAAGTCTGATTGACTTAGTAACTAGGTCAAGTTACATAACTTTTCTAACCTTCAATTTACTCATCTGGACAATGGAGAAAATGATTGCATTTAGTCAGGCAATTTTGTCCGCAATTCACATTTTCAAACTCAATTCAAGGTAGCTCAAAGAGCAAATTCAGGCACTTTGCATTCTGAAAATTCAGGAGTCAACCCAATGGGATCCAGAATGTCATGAACCTCTTTCCCTATCCTTTTCTACCTCTTTCCAGAGACTCACTCTCTTATGCAAACAAACCATTATTTGATAGGAAAAACTATTTCCAATTGACCCAGAGCCACATTTCTCTGGCTTAGCTAGCACAGAAGGAAAAAGGGGGGGGAGGAGGCAAGTCTACCCCCAACACCAGATTTGTCGTTCTTAGGGCATATGCTCACTCCTAAACCAATCACTGCTTCTGGAAGCACAGGCTGTTATCATTAGTCCACCTGGGATCATGTGTTCACCCCTGAGAACAAAGGAGAAGATCTAGTGATTGGCAGACTCCCCAGGACCACTGGCATTGGATAATAGCAGTTTTCCATGGCACACCCTGGGGGTGTCTAGACAAAAATGACAACTCTCCACTGCCATAATAATTCTTCTACATAGGATTTTATGAAACCTGAAAATTGGGGACAGAGGGCTTTGTATATTGTAAAATACATTAACTCATATTAAAATGAATTTTAAAAAAAATCACTCCGAAGAAGTTGAGAGTACCATAAGATTGGACTAGAATGAGGCATCTGTTCAAAAGAAGTAATTTCTTGTGTAGAACTGGGAAAATTGTTATGTTTTTCAAAGCAAATTACCTACAATGAAGGAAATAAATATTAGTTTTATGTTTAATATAGATTTTTTGAGAAATGAAAGCCACAATAAAATCTCCAATGTCTTTATGTGCCCACAATAAATGTCTCATTTTCTAGCAGGAACTAACTGTGCTCAGGGGTGTGAACATGTCATGATCGCTTAGCTTAATGGGTGTGAAGTAAATGCACTCTTTTCTGGAGGGAAAATCTTTTCTAAAGATCATTGCAACATTTACAAAACTAAGCACATTTTTATAAAATTGGACAGTTGAAAGTGACCTGCAAAGTTCATCGAATCTCTGCCATGGCTTTAGAATGACGATCAAAACACCCCAGGGAAATAACTATCTTGAAATAGATTTTTTAAATGTCTTCCAGGGAGAGTCTCTCTGGAGAAACTATGTTTCTTGCAATAAATCAACATCTACCTTCACCTCTTTCCTCAGGCTGCCAGAAAATAATTGGATTACACTCCAACTCCCCCAGGCAGTGGTTCCCAAACCTGGTTATTCATCAGAACCTCCAAGGAAACCATAAAATACAGATTTCTGGGCTCCACTCTAGATTTCACTGAATCAGGGCCCCAGAATCAGTTTTGTTTGCTTGTTTTGCTTTATTTTAAAGCTTCACTGACGATCAGTGCACTAGCTTTAGGAAATCACAGAGTTCAGGACTAAGATGATATTTAATCATGACTCGAATGCCATTGCCAAGAGAAATGTGCCTCACTACTGTTATCAAGCCCCGGAGGAGCAACAGGCAAGGTGTTTTTAACTTTTGAAGCTCTAACTGTATGAAGGAAGTTTATGAATCTCTTCCTAATTCTCCTTTTGGAATACTGATGCTTATCCTCTGAATACTGACAATTAGATCCACTTTGAAAACCTCTGGGCACTAGGTTCCCTGATACACGCTCTGGATGTTGGAAAGTGCTAGAAAAAGAAATGACATTTTGATAAGGAGAAGAATGAATAAGTAGACAAGCTTCCATCATTTTGTATTAGAGTATTTTCTGAATTTATTAATCCATTCTTTCTGAAAAGGTTATCAGTTCACATCCAAATGATGAACTATCATGCAGTTATTATGGTGTGCTTGTACAGAATTTTAATGAGATCAAGCTGTAATAAAGGTTTTGCATCCTGACCTTTTCTTTCTGCATTACATCAAACGCATTTTTCCATGCAGTTGTAATTCTTCACGTATATGTTGGCAATCACGTGTTAAGTATGAACATGCATATACATCATCTGTTTATAAATGCTTTCCAGTGGCCTTCACTAATTTTTCAACAAATACGTTTTAAATGCTTCTGCTACAGTGCACTTACTAGTTAACGGGAGAAAAGGGGACATCAGGAAAAAGATGAGTAACCATGACAGGCAGATTGGGATGAGAGAGTAGGCCAGCTCCGAGATAGCTCAGCTGTTTAGAAGAGGAAGTAATTAAATGCGGCATATGGATATCTGACAGGAATTTCTGTAGGAGGGGAAATTTAAATTCATCAAAAAGGGGTGGGATTCAGACAGGAAGAAAAGGAAAAGAAAGTTTTACGCAGGGGGAAGGAATAAGTTAAGATTTGAAATCAGAAATCTGCACGCTGTTCAGACAATGAGGAGCGAAGTGTAAGGAGAAAAGTCTGGATTCTCTAGGAGCAGTCAGATGGATTTTGCTTTAATTTTCACTCCATTCTGTTTGTGTTTCATAAATATGAAAATTTCACACTTAGAAAAAAAATAAAGAATGGACTGTTACATAATAGGCCTCTGTGTGTCCACCGCAAACTTTGAGCAGCTGTTAAATTTGAAATATGTGCTTGATTCTTGGGCATTTTTTAATGGCATGAGTTTGAGTTTGGTTGGCATAGGCTTACCTTGGGCATCGCAAGCTGGAGGTACTTAGCAAGTCAAAGGGGACCAACATGTGATGTTTCTTTAACTCTTTAGAGATTGGGGAGGTAGGAAAAAGAGAAGTATGGTAGTTTTCCTAGTAAATAATTTTAAACATTTTAACATTCTTTAATACTGATACGATCTGGAGGTAAATAAAAGACTGATGAAAATGTTTAATTAAAATTAAGAAACCAAAGAAAATTTCACCTGCTATGTGTACCCAAGGGCCACATCCCCAGAGCCCATGCCAAGGGTAAGATTCTACTCCCGACGGGGAGACCCATTTCCCCAGCTTTGGCTGTTAGGAATGCTTCTCTAATGAAAATGTCAGATGTTCTCTTCTAGATTATAGAGATCCACTGAAGTTTTGTCTATTATGGGGTTTGACATTCTAAATAATGAAATTATACTGTTTGCAACTTCAATGGGCCATTGTCAATTAATTCATTAAGTAGAAATGAACAGAAACCATGGGACCTTCTATCCATAAGCAAGGAAAGATTGCTTCCATTGAATAAAGTCTAAAAGAATGGTGGAGGATAAAGATTCGAGTTTCTCATGAGTCCTATGTGGTCAGTTTACTAGTTAGTGAAATTTCAAGACAGCAATTGTGACTCCCGGTCTTCTCCCTCCCATAGGTGGGCCCAGTTCTCCAGGGTGATATGAAGGACACAGAGGGCAATCTAAGCAAAAAATTGTCCACATGACTCCAATACTGAGTTAGCTTGCTCATGGCACCAGATAGATGAGCCTGAGTTTCTAACTTCTCCCTCTCCTGAATATCCTTCAGACCCTAATGTCAACCATGCAAAATAGATTATGAGAATGAGAAAATAAAGTCACATAATTTACTAGTGATGGTAAATCCCAGAAGATCCCAGAAGTTATCCAACTCTCATACTTTGATTTATAGGGATCATAATGTAATGTTTCGGATTATTGATCTGGAGCCTGAGTTCAGGGACCCAGTTCTGCCACTTACTCTGTGCCGCCACACCTCCTTTGTTAAAATGGAAATATTTTATCCTGTAAAGGATTGCTATGAGGATTAGATAACTAAATACACAGAATGTAGTTAGAACAGTGCTTGACATGATGCTCTTAATTAATGCTAATTTTATTATATATTTATAAAAAACCAAGACCTCTTCCAGTCTGTCTTTGTTATTTTGAAACCTTTCATATTCCTGCCCACTATCGCCACCCCCCTGGGGTAATCTTACTACATCACCTACTTCCATACCCAAACTAGGTCTGTACCTCCACCTTCCAGTACTCCCAAGTCCTTGTAACATGTTGGGGTGGTCCAATGGTCCAGGCTATCTTGTTTGATGCCCTTGATTTTTCGTGGTGGTAACTCTGATAGGAACTGGTTTTCTTCCAAGTGTGTGTAAAATATATGTGGAAGGTTTATACCTTGAAATATTAGCCTTTCTTCTCTGTGCCTTTTCTCTTACTCTAACACCCCTAGTCAACACTGAAACAGATTTAAATAAGATTTATATAAATTGCCAACCTCAGCACCAGATGCAGTGTTCCTTGTAAGACACGTTGTTTCAGGGCTGGATTTTTACCTGTGGGATGACATTAGGGAGAAGAGAACAAAGGTGGAGAAGCAACTTTATTTTATTTTATATATTGGATTTTATTTTGTTTTATTATTTTTACATTTTTACTTTTTTTTGATCTGAGTATAACTAATATACAGTGTTATATTACTTACAGTGTACAAAATAGTGATTCAACAATTCTATTCATTACTCAGTGCTCATCAGGATAAGTGTACTCTGAATCCCATTCATCTATTTCACCCATCCCCTTACCAACCTCCCCTCTGGCAACCACCAGTTTGCTCTGTATCTAAGACTCTGGTTTTTTGAGCCACCTGGGTGGCTCAGCTGGTTAAGCATCTGACTTCGGCTCAGGTCATAATCATGGAGTCCAGGAATCGAGCCCTGCTTTGGGCTTCCACTCAGCTGGGGAGTCTGCTTGTCCCTCTCCCTCCACCCCTCCCCTGCTCATTCTTTCTCTCTCTCAAGTAAATAAAATCCCTTTAAAAGAAAAGATTCTGTTTTTTGTTTGTTTATCTCTTTTTTGTTCTTTCTTTCTTTGTTTTGCTGTTGTTTGGTTTCTTAAATTCCACATATAAGTGGTCGTATGGTATTTGTCTTCCTCTGACTGACTTATTTCATTTAGCATTGTGCCTTCTAGATCCATCCATGTTGTTGTAAATGGCGAGTGTTCATTCATTTTTATGGCTCATATATGGCCACATCTTCTTTATTCATTCATCTACAGATGGACACTTGGGTTGCTACCATATCTTGGCTATTATATATAATGCTGCAGCAAATGTAGGGTGCATATATTTTTTCAAATTCGTGTTTTCATTTTCTTTGGGTAAATATCCAGTAGTGGAATTACTGGATCATATGGTAACTTTTTGAGGAACTGCGACACTATTTTCTAGAAAAGGAGGATGGCTTGGACAGATGAGGGAAAAAGACCCGCTGCTACACTGTACAGGGAGCACAGAGGATGCCCTGTCTTATTAGAGCATGGCTCATACTCATTTATTGTAGCTCTGTCATGTAACTGTCCTAAATACTTTATAAACACCTCCTGACCCTTTACAGAAGAAACCAAAGATAGGGGGGATAGCCTAAAGGGAAACTTTGCCTCCTGGTAAAAGCAACACTAAACTGTATTAGTCGGGGAAATTTGCTATGAGAAGACACACTATGCTTCTGAGTTTAAATGTATTTTAAAATGGAAAAGCCCAGAGGTTTATCTTCTAATGTCTTAAGGAATCCAGTTTGTGTTGAACTGATCTCTTCGTAAATTTCATCATTGTGTCTATTTTGGAATAGAGCAGTTTTCCCCAGAGATCAGGTCTTCTTGTTCAAATCTGAACATACCAATTCCATTATGTTTTACATACCATTATTTTGCTCCCAAACAGAAAGTTCCTATATGTGGCAGAAGGAACAGAAAAGTCAAGGCTGATTATACAGATTTTTGAATCATCCACATAGAACAAATAACTTGAAGCCATGAAAATAACTGAAATCATGGAAGAGGTAGTAAAAGAGGAAAAGAGCAGGTGGTCAGGGACAGAGTCTTGGGTACTACCAAATTTACTTGCATGAGAACAAGAAAGAGGAGATCTCCTGGAAGAGAGGGTAATTAACCAAAGAGGTAAAGAACAAGAAAGCACTGAAAGGAGGATATCAAATAAGGAGATTCGCTGATGGAGTTAATTGTTTAAAGCAGGAAGAAAAGTGGGAACTGAGAAAAATCTTCTGGATTTGCCTATTAGGAATCTGCTAGTGAAAGGCAAAGAAACATTTTCAATGAAGTGCTGGCAGGAGATGCCCGAATGATGGAGAGAAGTTGAGGAGGGTGAAAGTACTGTCGTTCCAGAGACCGATGAGACCGCTCTGAGCATGGATACACGAGCTCTGCTCATGGAACTTGCCTCCCCCATTTGCCAAATGGCAAGTCCTGAGGTGCTACACCCAGTTCTATTTAGTCCAGCTTTTCCCCTGAGGTAGGCTTCCCTGGGAAATAAGTACGTTGGGATTTTCTGGAGAGGACTTTGGCATTAGTTTTGGGGCCATAAAGCCAGGTATCTGGGCCTCAGCAGCGTGTTTGCACCAAGCTACAGCCTCCCCAAACTCCCACCCCTTGGCTCTGAGTGTCCCTCGGCTTGAGCTTTGACTTTAGGATTGGTATCCCCATTTTTCCCACTGATGTTAAACCTGCACTGAGTGCCAGCACCACCTGTCTGGAGAACTGGCCGTCAGACTGACCATTGCTGCACCTTCCTCAAGGGTCTGGCTTCTATTTAAAACTCTGGTGGGAGTCATGATCCAAACACCATCATCATTAATCATCCTGTTGCATATCATATATTAACATAAAAGAAACCTCTCTGCCCTCTCCACCCCACCCTTACTAACACAATCTGTCTCCTGTAGTCTTGTTATTCTAATGGACTTCAACCCCTTGGCCTGGGTTCTAGGTTGGCATGTGTGCTTCTGAAGGTTTTCCTTTTTTGGTGGTTATTTGGATACTCTGGCTTATAAACTTCACCTTACTTCTGAGGGACATAAAACATATATACACACAGATATACACATGTACACACACACAGTCTCTGATTTCTGATGAGCCTTTCATTCCTATGGTTCCTACAACATGGGACAGTCTTGAATTTACCAAAATTCCACCAACTATCCTAAACTCCAGTGATAATCTCCCAACCCTCCTGAAGTCGTGCAGAGGGAATCAGACCTAGGTTTAGCCTCTACTAATAGAAATCTATGGTCCAGATAAAAGAAATTAAATATTTCACTGAAATGGGTACTGAGAAAAGACACAACTGGGCACTGAATTCAATTTGAGTACATTTTAACGTTGGTGATCTCACAGGGTTCTGGTAAAAAATTACTAAAGATGAAATAAGACAAGCCTTATGTCTTAATCAGAAAAAAAATATCACAATAAGATTATTTTTTTAACTGTGAAGTCTGATTGAGAAGGGGTTGTGGCTAGACATCCTTAAATAGCAATTAGAAAAACCACACTTGAGTAAGTTGATCTCTAATGTTCCTTTAAGTTCTTAAATTCTGAGACACGGAAAATATCAAACACTCCTTCCACATCTCTCAAGACTTAATCTTGTTCTACTACCTTTTCTTTTTAATCTCCCACATATCTTTATTTTAAAAAATGTGTAAACCATTCCATTTTCCAAACTCAGGAGTTCTGCATCTAATATCTGGCCTTGCTTCTCCAGAACACTCTGTACCAACTTGATAGTTATTTATTAAATTTATTCAGATCTCACTTTTGAGAATCAAGAGCTTTAGAGTCTGGCAAGTCTTTGCTTGAATCGTGGCTCTCTCCTTTACTAACTGTGTACTCTGGGCAAATTAATAAACCTTTCTGAGTCTCAACTTCCTCACCTATAAAATAAGCACACTAATGCCAACCTACCTTCATTCATTCAACAAGTATTTTTGTTTAGAGAAAGACTGAAGGAAGTAATATATTTTATAAAGTAAGAGAAAAGGTATGGAGGAGACTCCCTTTTTGGTTTTCCAATAGGTAGCAGGAGAACCAAACAGAAATGGCAGGAAGACTGATTCCAGGGCAAGGAAATTGTGCACCATCTAAAGCCACCTTGCGGTGAGCATGATGTCCTGTCCTAGAAAATATTCCAAAAAGAATCACTGGACTTCAGGTGAGAATATGTGCCAGACAGATTCCTCCACTAACAACTATTGGAAAGAAAGGAAACTTCCAACTCCTTGGTGATTGCACAAGGTATAAATCTACCCAAATACATAATAAATAAAAAATACAAAACTAAAAGAGTTTCAATAATTGAGAATAGAGATTGCTCTCATATTATTTAGAAGTTTCCAGTTCTCATTTTCCTGTAATGTTCTTTCCTGTAGTTTGTGTTTCTGCCAGTGCCTCTGAGTATCTCCTTCCTGCAGGAGAGAAATATCTTTTGAAAGACAGCAAATGACTAAATTAGTAAGATGATGGGTTAACGAGCTGAGAGTCTCATACAAACAATTTCTGAGTCAGATTAAACATGATGGGGACTTAACAATAATACCATTCCAATCAGGAATCAAACACTAGGTAATTTAGCAAAAAAAAAAAAAAATCACTTGAAGTCAATCTGTAGTTAGTGCTTCCATTATGCTACGCATTGTGGTAGGCAGAATAACAGTCCAAGTGTGGTTTTTATCACATCATGTTGGTATATCATGTCAATTTCATGACTATTTTGGATGGTCCTCGAAAACGAACAGAATCTAGATTTTTCAATATGACAAAATCACTGAACTTTGGCTCCAGTCAAACTAATAAAACCATTTAGAAAGAATTAAGGGGGGGAAACATGATCTTCCTTTCACTACCATGGATGAGGACATTTGTAGTGGTTTCTTTGCCTTCCTGAGCCCAAAGAGAAAACTTGTATGAATGCAAAGATTTAGTCTTCTGAAGTTCCATCTATTAGAGACAGAAGAAAAGATGAACCCCAACCCAGTGAACTTCCCCCCAAAAATATAGTCATTTCAGATCTGTTCCATTTGTATGTCTCATCAGATTTCTTGAAATTGAACAGAGAGCCCCCAAAATGCTAGGCAAATTCATTTTTACAATCATTTGAGAGTATAGTAGAGTTTGACCTAAGTCTAGAAGGAACTTCTGTGATTCAGCACAAATCTGTTCTCTCTAAATACATGCAATATTATATAAATAAAAGATTTTTTTTTAAAGAAAATGACTACTTAACTAGAAATGGGACCATAGATTGTATTCTTCTTGCAGTGTAAAGATCCAATTATTTGGGGTATCTTTTGCATTCTTATAGTGAAAAATGGTAATCATACATTACTTACAGTAATGTTGAAGAAAAAAATATATTGTTACCAAAAATAATTTCTCACACAGATTGTCATTTCAGAGTGCAGAAAGCATTTTATGAAGAATCATCAAAAAGACTTCTTCTTTCTTAGTCCATGATTTTCCTGTGATGAAATTAAAGGAAAACTAGGAATACATAGGTTATTTTAGTTCCTTTAGTGTTTGAATCATAAAATACAGCTTGTCTGTTCCCTCTAAACATTGGAAATGGTCTATTCAGATAAACACACCAATTATATCTACCAAACACTTCTCGAGTCCTTGTATTCTCCTGATATATATCCTTACATCCTCACAAGTAGATAAGAAAAGCTCAAAAAGCTACATGACCGAAATGAACATCAAATCAAGACCTCTCAGAGTTAAATAAAACCTTTGGTCTTCATGGACCGCTCTCCGTGGGCATCCTGAAAGCTGTCTGGACTCAGCATGTTCCAAACCCAACTCAACACCCACCACGTCTTCCCAACTTCCTCCCCCGGTTTTTCCAGTTCTGAACGGTAACAGCCCCACCTCTTCATCTCAGTTGTGAATCTGGAAAGTGGCATTTTCTCTTCCCCTCTCTCTTCACAATCACCAAATGAGTGCACCCTGACAAGTGACCTCCTAGGTACTCCCAGATCCAGACAGAAGGCTACTTCGCAAGTCCAGTCTCGCCGCCTCTGTCACCCGGATACTAGAAATGATGTCCAGACGCATCTCCTGCTCTTCTTTCACTTCTTTCTTCCTCAAGGACACCTTATTTATTCAATATCACTCATGAGACTTTTGTGTTCAAAACCATGCCATAGAGCCTCCCTCCCAGCCAGATGAAGGCCACGCTCCTTAGCCTGGCAGAGAATACCCTTCTTGCTTGGATCCTCAGCAGAGAACTTCTCTTTTGTTAGTTGTCCACAGGGCCCTGCACGTGGCAATCCTGAAACCTTGAAGTTTGCCTCTGAGGTGGCATCTTCCCACAGCTCTGCACCTTTACATTGATTCTCCTCACGAAGTGATCTCCCTCAACCTATCTGCCAAAAAAACCAAAACCAAACCAAACCAAAACAAAACAAAAAAAAACCCTTACTTGTCCTTTAAAAGGCTCTCATAAAATAAAATAAAATAAATAAAGTAAAAGGCTTTCTTCAGATGTTCTTCCCTAAGAAGCTCCCCCACCCCACTCTGCCCTAGACAGGTGCCTTTCTCTCCCTGTCCTGAATACATTGTATGTATTGTAATTTTACTGTCTGTCTCCCTCATTAGATGATAAGCTCCATAAGGGCTTCCTGTTCATCACAGGATATGACATGTTGTTAAATATTTGATCATTGCTTTCTGAATGAACTAATGAGTCTAGGCAAACTTTTTCCTTGTCAAAGGAGGTAATTTAGCTCCAGAGAGATTAAGCAACCTGCCCAAGACCACACAGCTAGATGGCAGAAGAGATCATAAACATAGGTACCATGTGCTTTCAGATTGCAACCCAGCAATTACTCCAAATGTCCAGCTGCTTTCATACCTGATGCAATCATGTCCTGTGGCAACACCTTTCCCTGAGTTTCTATCTGTGTTAGGGAACTGGGGCTTGGGGCTTCATTTCCTTTCCATTGGGCTTTCCATTTCCTTGCTTTTCTCTTGGAGAACCACCACTTCTGTATTCCCAGTGCTTGTAGTTAGAATGAGTATGGCCTTAGACCCTGAGGCCAGAAGAAGGCAAGTGACCCAGGGCTGCCCAGTGAGAGTATTATGTTCCCCTGGGTTAATCAGAGACAATGAGTGACAGCCCAGGACTTGATAAAACTATTGAGAAAGACAAGCTCTTTTTCCACTGGGCTTATAAAGCTCAAGTGAGAGAAGAAGCGCTTTGAGAAGAAAGTCAGAAGTGAGAAACAGGGCTGAGAGATTTCTGAGGACATCATTTGAACCCCTGCAGCCAGCTACTCCTCATGCAAGTACGGGCATTGCTTGGAGACTGTCAGCTTGGCTGTGTTGTGCTACATCTCCCCGAATCCCCTTCACTATGTGTTTTCAGTTAGAGTGGAACATAAAGACATTTGCATGAGTTTCGGACAGTAGGAGTGAAGGCGGCCATATTGGTTTTATGCCTAAAATGTTCAGGCAGGCACCAAATGCTACAGCAGCACAGTACCTATGAACTCGCCTTTGGTTCTTGTGGGGCAGCAGCTAGGCTTACATCTGTTCCCCTTTCCCCCGTATTCTCCTATAGTTGCACCAAACATGGGACCATGTGCAGATTTAGCTTTGTAACAAAGGGCGCCAGCTTTTCTCCTGCTGGACCATCACAGAAATCCAGTGTGGTCTGGAGATCATGAGAGTCTGACACGGGTCCCTGCCCATTCTCACAGGTTCTGGCTCACGTCCACTGGTGCAGGTTTGGCCTTGCTCTTTACCACTTGGCATTTAGCTTCCCCACCTGCCAGCTAGCCCTGAGGTCTTTAAGCACCAGCATCAGAAAGGAAGACAACAGGGACGCCTGGGTGGCTCAGTTGGTTAAGCGGCTGCCTTCGGCTCAGGTCGTGATCCCAGCGTCCTGGGATCGAGTCCCATATCGGGCTCCTTGCTCAGCAGGGAGCCTGCTTCTCCCTCTGACTCTGCCTGCCTCTCTGTCTGCCTGTGCTTGCTCTCTCTCTCTCTAATAAGTAGATAAACTCTTAAAAAAAAAATTAAAAAAAAAAAGGAAGACAACAGCCTTACAGAAACGGGCTCATCAGTCTCCACAATTGCATTGGTCACATTCTTGCAATAAGTCCCTTGGTGTGAGGTAGTGTGTGTGTGTGTGTGTGTGTGTGTGTGTGTGTGTGTGTGCACATTTCATTGATTAAATTCTTCTCTGTTTGGACTCTGGCTGATACACAGTACTATCCCTGGATTTTTCCATTACATAAATCAAAATGTTCTCTTTCATATTTAAGTCAATGCGAATTTGGTTCCTATCAGTTGCTGCTGAGTAAAACCTAAGATGGGAAATTATCATATTTTAACTCCACAGTGGATTATCCTGAGGGCAGGATCTATACTTCTCTCATTCTTGTGTCCCCAGCCTCCAGCAAACTGGCATGTATACAGTAGGCACTTGACAAACATCTGTTGAATGAACCAACAATGAATAGCTACAGAATAAAAATGCTCTCCTGGGGACCCAGAGTTAAAGCCTTTCACAATGTGAATCATGTGGAAGATGAAAAGCAGGATGAGAGGGAACTCCTGGACTCTGGATAAAGCCATGAAGATCCCAGGTCTCAGGAACAGCTGAGTCTTCCACCTGGCAGCTGGGGGGAAGGGGCAGCACCTGTTAGACAGCTCATGTTCGCTCTCACACAACAGGTGTCCCAGGGCCAGCCAGCCCTCGCACGGAAGTGAGCTTCCTGTCACTCCTGACCAGGATTCGCTACATGAACATAACAGAAGTGGTGCAGGAAGGTATTTTTTAAATAGGAAACTTGAAAGTGTATCAGATTCCTAGAAAAGAAAGCTTCCAAGAAAGGTGATTTTACAGTAAGAAAACCCATGAATCATCTAAAGAATTTATAACTGAGGTAAAACATAAATTCTATCTATTCCTTGTGCCTGCCTAGGATGATTTGACAGATCCTACATAAGTAAGGGGTTCATGGGAACTACAGAGACAGACATTTTTGAGTAGGCGTTTTCTGAATGGTTTGGCTGATAGTCACGATAAGTGAATCAGGCAATGAACCAGTTTATTTCCAGGTACAAAATTTCACAGGCAAAAACTTATGACACATATTGAATTAAGATGGTGGAGAGATAGGAAAGGCTCATAATGGCCCCCCAAAAGATATCTCCTTTCTCATCCCGAAACCTGTGACTATTATCTTGTATGGAAAGGGTGTCTTTCTAGATATGATCGAGTTAAGGATCTTGAGATGAGAAGAGATTATCCACTTGTGATTATGCCATCACCAATGTCTTTATAAGAGGGAGGCAGAAGCAAATTTAATCACAGTGGAGAAGTTGATATGAAGAAGCAGAGAGAAATTTGAAGGTTCTGGCCCTGAAGATAGAGCAAAGGGCCATGAGTCAAGGAATGCAGCAGGTGCAAGATGGAAGAGATAAGGAAAGGGAATCTCCCCAGAGCCTCCATGGAGAGAACCTCAGTTTTAATCTCATAAAACTGGTTTTGGATTTATGAGCCCCATAACTCTAAGAGAGTAAATGTGTATTGTCTTAAGCAATCAAGGTTTTGGTAAATTTACCTTACCCAAGGTAGTCTCCACTTGGGTATCTTGAGTGAAACTCTTCCTCAGCTAGCAGAAGCCCAAGCAATGAATCATAACAGATGAAAAAATTCCAATTTGTGTTCCTTGTCTGACCATCTGAGTGGATTAAGAGAGTAGACTTTGATGTCAGATGTCCTGGATTCAAACACCGCTTTGTGTCTATTTTCTACTTAGGGCACCGTGGAAAAAATTATCTTTCCTCTCTGTGCTTCAGGCTGTCAAGTGGGGATCATACGAGTAGAAAATTGTGGGAAAGAACTGAACACACACTTCACCAGAGAGCATATCTAAATGGCAAAAAAAAAAAAAAAAGAAAGAAAGTAAAGAAGAAACGCTTTATCTCATTGATCATCAATTCAAGCCACAAGAGATGCCACCGCACACCCAGCGGAATGGCTAAAATGAGGAGGACTAACAATACCAAGGCTTGATGCAGTAGTGGAAATCCTGGGACACACAGTCGAGAGGGATCCACTCTTGGAGTTGCATCCCGTGAGCCCAAGAACGTACCCTACCAGAACCCATGTCCTTCCTTTCCTCCCCTGGACAATAGTCCAGACACCCAGGACTTCAGAGCTTCCTGCCTAAATGGGTTTCTTCCGTAAGTCCATTTTTCAGGCAGATCCCATTCCAGGTGTGTGCAAGTCTTGATCCTAGGGTGACCCAGGGGAGGCTGTGTTGACAAAGCCTACATATGCATATTAGGCTTGTTGCAATGCAGGACAGAACCAAGGGTGGGAAAGAACAGCAGGCTTTGGGCTAAGGGCTAAGGGATAGCTCTCCCCGTGCTAGGGATAACCAGCACAATCTGTATGGACAATGGTTTGCCAGCATCTGCTAAAGCTGAACACAGACTCAGTTCACAACTTAACAATTTCACTCCTAGGGATGTCAACGAACAGAAAACAACATACTTGTTTATATATATGAGCTAGATATATAATCTCACATATATATATTGTTAGACAGAAGTGGCATCACCATTCACTAAACCCCAAACGAGAAACAGCTTGATTTTTTTTAATGTTAAGAAGTATGTAAATAAATTGCAGTAAATCATACAGTGGAATACTGACAGCAATGGAAACAAATAAATTTATGGCTACAGGCATCAATGCGACGCATCTCACCAATACAACACTGAGCCACAGAAGCCAGACCCAAAGGGCCACAGATTCCTTTATATACAAAAGTATATGATTCTATTTGCAAAAGTTTGAAAGCAGGAAGAACCGCTTTATGATAACAAGTCAACATAGTGATTAGCTTTGGGGAGGAGGAGGAGAATGACTGGAGGTAAGGGTGCCTCTTGGAAGCTACCAATGTTCTACTTCTTTATCTGAGTTACAATTACACAAGCATGTGTAATTGATGAAAACTCATTGAAATGTATACTTAGGATTTATGCCCCTGTCTGTCATATATACACGTATATTTTTTCTTCAATAAAAGAAAGTATTTAAAAAAGGAAAAAGCTGTCACTCACCTCATATATTGTCGTGGAGATGAAATAATTCAATATTCGCCACGCTCCAAGGACAGACTACGTTACAGCCAGTGCCATGTTGTTGCCGTCATCATCACTCAAGATGGCAGCGTTCTCTTTGTGAAGCCAACCCTGATTCTTTCACCGAGTGGTTTCAGGCACCTGCCAGTGATCCCCACGTGGTACAGTGGCTCGGCAGATAACTAGCAGGAGCAGTTGATGAGTCCCAACTAGTTGTCAGCTGCTGTGTTCAGCTTCATGCATGGAACACGGTAGTCACATACTCCAGTCTCCATGGGAAGGGAGCTCAGGACCTCCCATCCCAACTTAACACGGGACACTCACCCAAGAACATTTACCCAGAATCTCTAGGAGTCTTAGCACCCTTTCTACGTGTTCCCGTTGCTTTGAGTGTTCTCTCATGGTGAGTGTTCCTTTTATAGGTGTCTCCCGGGTGTACCATAGGATAGGCTCTGTGAGGGTAGGGACTGCCTCTCTTACTTCGGTCTCCCCAGTGCTTGCATTGTGTCTGGTACATGAATGATTCTCAACAGCTCTGAATCAAAGTATTCCTGACTCAGGGCAGGCATGTAATAAGTCTCAGTCCCATCTCTCCCCATCCCTTTCTCTCCATCTCTTTTTAAACTTCTTTGCTCTCCCTCTAGTTTTTTCCTTCTGGCCAGAGGAACCTCTATGAGACAGAGACCCCCGAGTCTTTTCAGATGAGACCCTTTATTAACAGTCCAAACGTCTGAACAGTCTACAAGGAACCAGTGACCGAGTCTACCTGAAAGTGACTGAACCCCAAGGGCGTACCATGATTTCATTCTGTAATGCGACAGTGTGGCCATGAAAGAAATTCATCACCAACCTGTTGCTTAAGCAACAAAAACCTGCAGTTTATGGAGTCTTTTAAGATGCTGGGTAAAGCTTCCAAAGAATCTTCCACGCTATGTGAAGTGGAAGATCAACGAAGTCAACAGCTGGTAGCAACACAACCCGCTTTATCTAGGGACAAATAGGTACAGCTAATGCACTTCACAGGTGGCCGCAGATGCCTTACAAAATGTTTCCAACAAGGGAAGGAGGAGCCGGAAAAAGGACCCAGTATCTGAGGAACACTCGCGAATGGTGCACAAGTAACTGGTCTACATTTTTTTTTGAACACAGTATTTCACTTAAGTAACACAATTATTAAACACTAATGTGCAATTGGCTGTGAACAAAATTAATTTCCAGGGCTCTTTCTGTATAATACATATGCACACAATGATATATGAAAAGAAATTCATGGACTAGTTTCAAATAGCGCAAAATGAGAATCAGTTGAAATGTTTATTGCTAAGAGTAAACTCAAATTCTGATACCGCCCTTGCAGCTGTGAGAAGAACAGGACGTGCCTCTGTGTGCGTTGGCGTGAAAGGATGTCCAAGTTATCCCAGGAGAAGACTCTGCAGAACAATAGCTAATTTCCATTTACGTGGAATTTTAATACAGAAATATGTTGTAAAATGCACAGAAAATCATCCAGAGGGATTTATGCCAGAAGAGTAATAGTGATAACCTCAGAGAGGGAGAATTAGGGAAATCAGAAAGTCAGGGGGTGGAGGAGAGAAGAGGATGGCATTTCGCTTTTTCTTATTTATATCTCTGATTTGTTAAATCTTGCTTGTATTAGTTGACTATTTTTTAAAACTTCAAGGTATTGGATTATGTTGGAAACAGGTTTGGAGTGGTGCACTGTGTACCTTGGGCACTCACTCCGTCTTTCTATATGTCATTTTCCCCAGCTATAAAAGGATAACAATCGCTACTTCCTGGCATGGAACAGGAGCTGATCTATGTAAAACTTTGAACCCATTGCCTGATACTAATAAAACTGGACTGTAGAGGTCAATCACTGCTATGCAATAAAGCATGACACATATCAATGATTTAAAATAAGAGCTATTTATTATCACTCATGCAAATACAGCATTGCTATGATAAACCAGGTGTGGTGGGGCTGCTCTGCCGAGGTTGGCTCTGCCCCACACATGCCTCATCCTCCTTGGATCAATGGGATAATCAGGACATGTCCTGCTCATGATGATGGCAGAGGCACAGACAGCACAAATATGCAATGGCATATTTCTACTTCATTCTGTTGGCCAAGCAGTCCTGTGACCACGCCCAGAGTAAAAGGATGAAAAAATACGCTGGGTGACCAATATCCCAGGTCGCCTAAAACAAAGGGGCTTCCCAAGACACAGACATTTTAATTCTGGGACCAGTAAAGTCCTAGGTTAACCAGGACCAACAGGTCACCCAATGTCTCTCTACTCTTCTAGTAGGATGAACTTCAATGTCATCCAACGAAGGGTATGGTATAGGGACGAGGTGAAGACTTGGGACCAATTATACAGTTTACCAACTCTTAAAAATGTTATCATACTCAAATACTAGGCAAACAGTAGGTGGTCAAAATTATATTTGGTAGATTGGTTTAGGTTGGCTAAACAAAATCAGATCTTCCCAAAGTCTCCATCAACAGCATATTCTCCAGCATATTCTTGTCAGATAAAATTGAAGATGTTTCAGTAGCAACGGGTTATAGCATCAGCGAGGTGCTTAGGCTAGATTCTCAAAAAGGCTTAATTCTCTTCCAATCCAATTCTAATTTCATCTGACGGAGAATAAGGTAAATCTACCTAAGACCAATGAGAATCCCTAATATAAGCTTCTTTCCTTTTGGAGAGAATGCTTTGCTTCTAATAGACTGTTAGCAGGGACAGGGTGTTTGCATGTGATCATTAATATTTGTGTAACTCCTCAGATTTACTAATCCTTTTCGAATGCCAAGACCCACAGCTGTCTGGAGGAGAAATCCACAGAGACATAGGGAGCTCTGCTCTGCCCGTTGTTTCCCGACACCTGCCCCTTCCCTCTTCCCGTCTAGACTATATGGTTCTCATCTGAAGTCGGGCCCTTACTGGATAAGATCAATGAGCAGGCACAAATCATAAAGAGTGATTTCTCTCTCCTCACAACCCTTTTCATTATCTGAGACACACCAAAGAGGGAGGCCTATTAAAGCCCGCAGGTGTTTAGGTTTTTATATCTTAAAAAAAAAAAATTTTTTTTAAGGGAAAGCAGGACTCCAGACATTCCTAATAGGAAGGAGCTGTTAAAATGCCTCAGGGTTCATTTTCACATGAACTTGGAGAATAAAACAAGGAAATAGTAATATGCGAACTAAAACATGTTCAACTGAGAAGGTCGTCTGGGAGCTGGGAGCTGACTGTCAAAGCATTGGAGGGCCAACACGTCAGGCTGTTTTGCAACTGTGGGCAAATCAGTTAGGGTCTAAGGGACTCTGGGGCAAGTATCTGGGCCCTAAATGCTTCAGGAATTCAAATCCAGGTGCCGATGCAAGCGAAATTAAATGCTTAAACCACTTTTAATGATCAAGGATGTGCTTTTTTTTTTAAAGATTTTATTTTTTTATTTGAGAGAGAGAGAGAGAAAGAGCATAAGCGGGAGCAGGGACAAAGGGAGAAACAGAGTCCCTGCTGAGCAGGAATCTCAATGCCTGCTGGATCCCAGGACCCCGGGATCATGACCTGAGCCTAAGGCAGGCTTAAATGACTGGAGCCACCCAGGTGCCCCGAGAATGTGTTTTGATAGTTTAGATATATTGCCCTAAATTATGGTCAATAATTTTAAAACGAGCCAGTCATCAGCTTTATTACACTCTACCAAGATTAAATGGGGTCAGCTAAAGAATAAAGGGCTTTTACGCTGCCCACCCTCCTTCAAACATGGGCACTTTCCTCTCCTTGACACTGACACAAGCCTCTAGCTCTGAACAGACCACCTGCTCTGCAAGACCTAGAAACAACTGAAAGATTTCAGAGTTTGTTAATCACCGGGGGCTGACAAACACCGACAACATCTTTGCCTTGCCTGAGATTCCAGCAGAGCCGAGTGGCCAGGCCATTCCCAGTTTACAAATAGTGAGGGCAAAGAGCAAGATGATCTCCGAGATGAGTTTCCGCCTGCTTCTTCTGCTCGTCTGTTGGCCTCTGACCCCATCTATTTTCATTCTTGTTTTAATTTGATGAGGCAGGTGGTCGAGAAGTACATCATTCCAGGAAGATATAAAAAGGCACGGGATAAGTAAGAGTCGGCAGTGTTGTTACCTTCAGCCTTTTTAAAAATGAGCTCATATGGCATTATGACTATAACCATTAACCAGGATACCGAGCTTGGGGGACAGTTTATCAGTTAAACCCATGACAGTGTCTGAGAAGGGTTGAACAACCAACATTTTATTAGAGCAGACTGGATAATAAACAAGGAAGAGATAAGATAAATCCTTCAGCTTTTTAAATCATGGAAAGAATAAAAAAAAATTGCAAGTCAAATATATACTTTGAATGAAAAGCTACCCAGAGGACAGGAAATAAGAGAGAATCTATTATGCCTTACAACAGGTCTCCAGAGACCTGGGGCAATTTTTTTTTTTTTTTTCTACCCTGAGCTGTTGATTAATGACTTGGGAAAAGGAATGTTTAGGGAGTTAGAGACTTGTAATTTTATTTCCTTCTGGGAGTAGAAAGTGCGGAAGGAGGGAGAGCCACCTGAGTAATTAGAATTGGAAGATTTGTGAGTTCAGGAAAAACAGAGGAAATGAAATTAAATTAAGGAATCCTATAGAAAGAGATGGAGGCGTGTAAAATAAACTCTTCACAGAGATGAGAATGCTAACTAGCAGTTACTGAGGGTTTACTCGGTGCCAGAGACTTCCTGTGCTAATTCTACTCTAGAGGGCAGGCACTACCATATATTCCAACAATTCTAAAATGAATACATACACAGATAGATTTCATATATTTAAATTTAATACACACACATATGCATATATGTACTATCATAATATCAGCTCTCTCTCTCTCTCTCTCTCTTTCTCACACACACACACACACACACACACACACACATACACATTTTAGTACAGGATTGATGTCTTCTTACAATCACCACGAACCAAAGGGCAGACATGCCAGAATTCTTTTACTGTCTGAGCATGTGTAAGCTCCTATCACCATCACATCGCTTGACTGAAGCTCATCACTGGCACTGCGTATGGTTTAACTGCTATTTAAAAATCTTTAATGCTGTGACCTGGTATTTGAGCTAAATATTATTATACAAGCAGAATGGCATAAAAATCAAGCAAAGAAGTAGACTAAATGTGCTGTTAGTAAAGCGAATGTTCATCATGGTGAGGAAAGACACTGATTCCACATTTTTTTTTTTTAAGCAACAATCAAGTGCTTTATAGGACCCTAAGAAGTGAAACTACCAACAGATAGGTGAAGCTGTGCTTTGTTTCATCACTGAAACATATGTAAAATAATTGCCTATTACATGTCAAGCAATGCAGATGAAGCCAGAACAAATGATCAAATTCCCAAGAATATCTTAGAGACATTTCCAAACTTGGAAAGCCTGGTTTGATGGACTCATGCATGATTAGTAGTGTTGTTTTGTATTTTCTTAGTGGTACATAAAATTATGGTGCACCTCATGTCTCATCACACTTAGAGTCAATTAACTAGAATGTTACCACCTCTTTTCTACAGGCAAGAATACAGAGTCTCAGATAAATTATTTGCCCCAAAGCTCACAGGGAGTGAATTCTTAGAGACAGATATCCTTTAAAATGAGGTCAGTCTTATTCCAGAATTTATGGTCTTAACCATTATGATAAAGCACTTCCCAAAACAGGGAGAGAAGACTGGCATAGTCTTTGGAAAATTTAAGTCATATCAGGGCACTTCTCTTTTCACTACATTCTCATTTCAAAGGAAAGGACAAGAAGGCCTTTTAGAAGGGCCTTCTAGATTTTTGACCATCTGCAGTCCTCTCCCTCCCCCACTATTATCTCTCTCTCTCTTTCTCTCTCTCTCTCACCCACCCCCTCACTCCTCAGCTTCAGTTCCACTGACTCTACTTTCCCCCTACTACACCAGTAAGCTTGCCCCTGCTTCAAATATACTCCTGCCTCAGGGTCTTTACACATGCTGTTCTATCTGGAACACTTTCCCACCAGATGTCCACTTGACTTTCTCTTTTGTTCTCTCCTTGTCTGCTCCGATGTCACCTTATCAAGGAGACTCTAGTTGACCACCCTACATAGAATAGCAGCCCTCTACTCCATCTGAGATCTTCTCTATAACCTGCAACCTCTTTTATTTTCTTTACAGCATGTTACTTTATGAAATATTAGACATGCTTTTGTTCATTTGCTTATTGCTTGCAACAATGTAAGTAAGCTTCAGTAGGCAGGGGCTTTGTTATATACATGTCTGTATCTGTGGAGAGAGTGGGCACTTGATGAATAAAAACACAAATAAATCTCCTTCTGACACTGCCAGTATCCTCTCTTTCCCTTCTATTTTCTCAAGTCAGAAAATTATCATAAATTACCAGCTGTGGATTGTGATCACTTAGAGCTCAGTAATTCCATTTGCACTCCACTTGGGGCTTAAGAAGGAGTTATACTTTTGTAACAAAAGGTTTTCAAATGCAGATTCCAGAGCCAGACTACCTGGATTTTAATGCTGGCTCTACCACTTACCTGTGTGATGTCATGAAAGTTACTCAGCTCTCTGAGTCTTAGTTTCCTCATCGGTAGAATGGAGAGAATAACAGGACTTACTTCTGAGGAGTCTTACAAGGATGAAATTAAATACTGCAGGTGTATGACTGTCTCCTACTAAGCCACAGTCAATGAAATATTTATTTTGATGGGGAAAACTATTTTCAACTTAACTAAGAGGAATTGTTAAGATATTCTTGTCAGTGGAATGATTCCCCCCAGAGGACATTGGGCAATGCTGGAGATGGTTTTGGTTATCACAACTGGGGATGCTACTAGAATCTAGTAGGTGAGAAGCCACAGATGCTGCTAAAGATCTTACGGGGGGTGGGGGGGGCCTGCAACAAGAACTATTGAACTCAAAGTGTCGACAAAGTCACTGATGAAAAACCCTGAGAGAGAACATTTGTCTCAACATCCTATAAACTCCAACATTCCAGAAGTTAAGAAATTAAAAGGGGAAACTTTTCTTTTTTCAAAGCCACCACCACTCCCTCTGTCATGCCTGTAAAATGAGCTTGGAGATCAAAATCCACGCTTGCATTACCCCCCTTCTAGACACCTGGCCTTTGATTGATTCTTTATGTTGCCTTTTAACAATTTAATAATACCTGTTGCTAGGTAGATGCAAGGGCTGCTGTCTAGACCTCAGAACTGCCAGACAATTTTCCTTGGATATTCTTGGGTTGACCATTTTAGTTCTGCATCAGACCACTAGAGGGGACAGAAACACTATCAATTATTCAGCCTTTGGGTGCCATGAGATTTTCAGTCATGAAAATCTTCATAAAATGCTAAATTATTTCTGAACCCTAAATTAAAACCCCAAAATATGTATATGAGGCATCTCTGTAGGTACACAGTTTAAAAGGCTGATTCAAGTAATTACTCTAATTGTCCTCACCCCCAAACTATAAAGTATGGTAGTAACTTAATGTCGTATGTTAAACAGAAATCTAATAAATGACTATCGGTGCTGTGATTAAAGGGCTGATGCTATTATGATAACATTCAGTGACCATATTGGCAAAACTCTTTGGTGAAGATTTGGTTATGCTGTGAATTAAATCATATCAAATATATGGTCTCACCTACCAGGAATTAAGAAAAAATTAAGCAGGAATTGGAACTTAAACATGAACTCCAAGTTGGAAGAAATTGTGTTATTTTGCTGAGCCCTGAGCCAAATTCAAACCAAAATATAAATGATCACTAAATTATTGCCTTAGCATAAACCTGAATGGAAAAAAATTACGAAGGCATCAATAAATATTTAGATACATCTCAATTTCACACATTCAGATTTAGAATGGAGACACTGAGGAAAACCTATAGGGAATTTTTCAGGGGAAGAATTAAAGAATTATTTTAAAGAGCAGAATGTCCAGCTGGTTTTTTTTTTCTTTCAACTAAAAAACAAAATTGTGAATAGAAGCATCATTCAAGTGATTCAACTTGTTCTCGTGGCATCCCCAGTTGTCCCTAATTATCTCCAAAAAGATTGCAAAATTCTGTTCAAAAATGATGTTCATTTTCTTTAACTTACATACACTCACATACACACATATAAACAAAAATGCTGTGTATTTTGACACAGAGCTGAAGAGCTACACGATGCTGTCAAATCTGATAAATGAGGATAAAGATTGATGATTCAGAATTGTTTAGGTATCACATCAAACAAGATCAGATTTTAGGATTCTACACAGAATAGAGTTAATTGCATAGCTCAGACCACTTGGTTTGAAAACTGCCTCACCAGGTAATAATTTTGAAGCTCTGGGAATATTGTTTTATATCTCGATGCTTCAACTGTAAAATAGCTAGAAATATCATAACATAGTTTACCTCATTGGGTTGAAGGGGGGATTACATGAGTGAATAAAAGTACAGCACTTAGAATAGTACCTGGTACAAATTAACTCTGTATATGTGTTTTCTATTATAGTTATCATTTCCTTTACTAGCTAGACCAACCCAAGCAATATCTATACCTATTCTATTTTCAACTGGACATGCCCCCTCTCCCTAAAGTAGCATTGAAACATTTTTTCTTCAAAAAAACCCCCAAAAAACAAAAAACCAATTGACTGAACATATTGGGCTTCATGGACCTTGAGAAACAGGGAACGTTGGCTCAGTTTCTGAGGCATCCCACCACAGTCATCATAATAGAGGCAGCCCCTCATTCTTTGCTTTTCCTTTCCTCTTGCCTCCCCCCATTATATTCTCACTACACCTTTTTTTTTTTATCAGCCCAGACCTAACCAAAAGGTGCAAATGAGGAAGAGATATCATTTTTTAATTTTTTTTTAATTTTTATTTTTCCATTTAGTCACCAACCCTCAAGCCAGGCATGAGGATAATCATACTCAAACAGAACAAGCCTCTTAAAACCTTTGTGAGGTACCCTTTGAAAAGGTCAAGTGAATTAATGGGAACAACATTTTTTCCTTTTATCAGGTTCTAGAAAGTTTCGCCCGATGCTGACCTTGTTTCTTCCTCCCGTAACAACTGGTTAACATTAGCTTGTGATCGGACCAGAAGCAAGAAGAGATATATCCAGGAAGTTGAGAATAGAAGAAAGGGAAGAATGAAGGGCAAATCCAGAACCCAAATCTTGCCATCATGTCAGCCCTGCCGCAATCAAGCCCCTGACCTGTTGTCATGGAAACAAGACCTCTGTGTCAGACTCCGCATACCTCACCTGGCACTTCATTCAGCTTCAATCAATTTCATTTCATTCAGAAAAATCCTCATCTGGGGAGGTCAGTCACAAATCCTGAAAAAGTCAAACTGTCAGATTCTCAATATATGGGGGCATAATGCCATTAGTGAAAACTCACTAACCTATGTTATAATCGGCCTTATGTCATATCAGTGTACCATCTAAGTGAGACCGAGGTGCCTCCACATAAAAATTTTACATATGTATAAAACTGAAAATAGGTACCATGATGTATATTTGTTTATTTTTGAATATTTTATTTATTTATTTGAGAGAGAGAGAATAAGCAGGGTGTGGGGGTGGGGAGTAACAGAGGGAGAGAGAGAAGCTGGCTCCCCACTGAGGAGAGATTCCAGACCAGGGCTCAATTCTAGGACCCTGGGATCACGACCTGAGCCAAGGCAGTTGCTTAACTGACTGAGCCACCCAGGCGCTCCAGTACCACAATGTTTATATTAATGTCATTTATTCCCTTTAGGTCCTTGTCTTGCTATCCAGCTCAATAGGACCTCTCTAGTTGAAAAATGATTTTAAATACTTCTTTACATGTTCTTTACATCTGCTTTTAGAGCACAGTTGTGAAGTGACTAGACTCTGGGCACAGATGGACTGGGTTTGGATCTCAGCCTTGTCACTTATTACATTACTTTAATCTAAATTCCTAACTCTCTGTGCCTCAGTTTTCTCATTTGTAAAATAAAGACGGTAGTAGTTCCTATCTCTTAGGGATCCTTGTGAGAATTAAATGAGTTAATACAGGGACGCCTGGGTGGCTCAGTTGGTTAAGCAGCTGCCTTCGGCTCAGGTCATGATCCCAGCATCCTGGGATCAAGTCCCACATCGGGCTCCTTGCTCCGCAGGGAGCCTGCTTCTCCCTCTGCCTCTGCCTGCCACTCTGTCTGCCTGTGCTCACGCTCACTCTCTCTCTCTCTAACAAATAAATAAATAAATAAATAAATCTTAATCAATTAATTAATTAATACAAAGTACTGAGTGTTCGGCACATTACTAAAACTATAGAGGTATTTGTCACAATAAAAATTATTATTTTGTTGTAATTATAATTATCTGATGAAAGTCTTAAATGCTCAGTTTTCATTTTAATTAATTTTCAAAAATCCTATTTGCAGGGCTTTAAGCACTAAAAAATTATGCTTTCGTTATATGCAATGGTCAAATGAGTAATCAGAACATTAGAAGAAGGAAACAGTGAATCTACTTGGGAGGATTTTCTATTTTCCTTCATTTCTTGTTTTTGGGACATTTTATTATATCCAATCAGAGCTCAGGACAACCCCTAATGAATGAATGAATGAATGATGAACAGAACGGTATCCTGCCCAACCAGCAGCCAGGCCCATGCATTCTAATTATGGGACTAGATCGGAAACGACTTTGCTACCACTTGAATAGTGGCGAATGGTGGGGAAGACTCTGCAGAGCAGTTTCCATTGAACAGTTTGTAATCAAACAAACATCATTAAAGACTTTCTCCTGGCCATATTTCCTGAGCTCTGCTTATCTGGAAGTCATCAAAACAAACAGGTCCAATTAAAGAAAACAGGGACGTACTCCCCAGATCATGGATGCTGAGAAACATGTGATCTTAAGGCCCTTGGGAGAATGCCGCACACATCCTTTGACTCATATGAAGACAGATGCAGTATGACATAGTGGAATCCTTCAGGTTGTAAGTCTTGGGGTTCGTGTCATGTACAAGCGTATTTAACTCCTGGGTAGGACTGTCACTTGAGTATTTCTTTCCTATGCCACCCTGTGACATAGTTCTGATTCAGTTCCAGCACCTACATCTGACCTTCTAAGAGCCTAGGGTCAGAAGGATCTGAGCAAATGAGTTCAGGCTCCCCATGGTTTTTCTTCGAGATGGTCACAGGTCCAGTGGTAAATTCCACCTTCCCTTGAGGGCAGGTCAATTTCCTCCATGCACATTATAGAGCACCGACTTGGTTTTGGGTTAGGAATACAAAATCAAAGACAATGAATTCCACGTTTCTCAGAAGCACGTTCTCTGCTGAAAAGAAAGCGGTGAGAAAACACTATGACAAAACAGCATGAAATTATTCCTAGGAAAGAAGTAGGGCATGCTCTGTGAGTTTATAGTCATAATAGTTCACACTTATTTCTAATCAAGCACTGTTCTCCAGTTCCGCATGTATGAAAGCTTCCATCCTTATGGCAGTCTTTGCCGTAAGCCCAAGTGCTGAGAGGTCAAATCATTTCCTCAGTCACACGGTGTTACGGCAAGTTGAGGAGAAACATGCGACCCGCCCTGGGAGAATTAAGAAGAGAGATTGGAGGTGGGAGGTGGAATATGAGATGATCCTTGAGAGATGAATATGAGTCAATTAGATAACTGTCTCATGATGAGTATCCTAGGGGGGATGAGGAAAATGCGTGCTAGTCACCCCCTTCGACCCAAAAAGAGGACCTCGGCTCTGGTGCAACTCCAGACGTGCCCCCACTGGAGTCTGCAGCCCCAAGAGGTCATGCCCACCCAGAGCCCATTCCCACTCCTTCCAGGTCAGACCATGTGCTAGAAACTACTACCCCGGAAGTCCCTGCCCCAGCGGCTCCCGGCACCCTTGTAGAACCTGCATGGCTTCTTCCGTTCCCCCCATGGGGGTGGGGGGCAACCTGCGTGTGCACTTGCTGCCGGGGAACGGCCATTTGCAGGGGGCGTGGGCACACCTGGAGGTGCAGTCTAGGATGTCTGCACACCCACTCACCAAGCGTGGTGCGGGACAGACTGATCAAGGGGTGTGAAGAGAAGGCGGGTGGGCTGCGATGTTCTGCTGTGGAATTCTGAAGGGTCTGAGCTTTCAAAATCAAATTACTAGCTTTCCAGGTGGTGATGAAGGTATTTTTGTCCAAGATAAGGGATAGAGGGGTCCCTGGCTGGATCGGTCAGAAGAGCATGTGAGTCTTAATCTCGGGGTCATGAGTTCAAACTCCGCATTGGGGGTAGGGACTCAAAAACAAATTAAATAAATAAACAAACAAACAAACAAGATGGAGGATAGAATATATTTCACGTAACAGTGTGTTATCTTAGTCTCTACATGTTAAGAATTCAGAAATACGGCCTGTACCCTCCATTTGTACTCAAGCCCTGGGCCCTACAAATGATAGAGGCAGATCCACCATGTGTGAGGGATGAAGATGTGAGAGCACAGCTTGCTCAGGAGAAGCTTAAAGTAGCTTGGCAAAGCCTGAGCCTAGATTATGAAGCAAAGGGTTCAGGAAAACGCTTGCCTGCCTGGCAATTTGAACTTAATTCTGAAGACAGCAGAGATCATTGAGGGTTTTGAGCTGGGGAGTAAGCCAGCAGCGGGTTTGGAGCCCTCATGGGACAGGAGCCAGTCTGCTCTGGCCCCCAAAAGAGTATGTGAGGCTTTTTCTATTCTTTCGCTCCTATCCAGAAGCAGGAAAGAAAAAGAATGGTGTTATCTGTTATAGCCATAGGCATCTAGAGAGCAAAGCCTGGCACAGTTAGAAGAACAAACATCTGGGAGAAAAAAATAGCAACCCAACATCCTTATCTGGCCTGCTCAGCTGGACAGAGCCTGAAGTCACAGACCTAGAGAAGCCAGGTGGCCAAGCTGAAGCCCAAGAGCCCATAGACATTGAGGACAGGATATCTGGGAATGGGACAAGAAAATGGGTCAGCCCTAAGTAGGCGATCAAAGGCTACTGTAAAATAAGAGACACACGGAGTCCTTGGAATGAGGCTTGCTTCTTCATCTCCAAGCCTTGTAACTCTCCCAGGTGCTGCAGAAGACTCTTGGTCATTGATTATTTCCCCAAGCAGGACCGGCTGCACAGGGGGCTCAGATCTACAGGACAGGGCTCTCCTAACATCAATCATGCATGACTGCGTGTAGCCATAAATCATGGACACTGGATAAGCAGAATCGACTCCTCCCCCAGTAGGTCTCCGTAATAGATACTTATCAAATTTTATTTTGGAATAAACTCAGGAATAACCTGATTTCCTTGTGGGGAGTTATCCTTCCACTACTGTATGTGATTTGGGGGAAGACAATAAAACTCCAACTGAACCTCCCACCCACAGGGCAGATCTCTGGATTACGGTCCCCTTCGCACTTAGAGCCAGGTGGGAGTGATGTGACCTAAGCTCAACCTATCAAACCCTCACCCCAAGGCTTTAAACTATAAGCTGGAGATGGGAGAATGTGAGAACAGTTGGGGTGCAGCAGAAGCCTCTGGGGCACCAAGAAGCAGTGATGGCAGCCACTGCCCCAAGAGAATGACCTTGGAGGAGGGAGGTGCTGCCCACCCTTGCCCAAGACCCCTGTGCACTCCCTTCAATCCTGTCAATAAATTCCTAAGTGCTCCCATGAAATCAGCTGCCTTTCCTTCTATGTCATGAGTGAGGAGCTCTTGCCCCCTCACTCATGACTTGACTGACCGTCAAGTCAGTTGGAAACCCTGGAATTATTACCCAGAAGCACTCATGACAACACAGATATTCACATAATCATAGTTTGAACTGGCGAGCCTGTGGCTCCCCCATTTTTGGTTCAGTGTGTTTAGCACAATGCTACATTCTGTTTCTATGCTCTCTCCCCACATTCCAGGGTGTGCTAATGGTTGCAGAGCCACTTGGCTGATGGCTTACTCTGAGACAGTGGTCTCTAAAGAAAGAGGAGTTATTTTTTTATTTCCCTGGGGCCCTATGATTCCAACTACTATGGTGAAAAGTGAGGGGATGTTGACAGAAAGTCATTTTGCCGAGGCAGAGGGGGGATGCGCCACTGACTGTTCTCTCTGTCCCCGGGAGCACTCTCGAGCTTGAGCAGGGAGAGAAGTCAATGCGTTGGGGGGATGGCGGGGGTGGGTGGTGCTGGGCCTTAGCTACTGGCTACTGATCACATTTGGGCAGATAGATTGCCATTAAAAATGTCATTTTGAAAGTTAGGAAAACATACGCACATATGCAACTCAACAGATGTTCATACCCCTCCTCCTCTTCCTTCTACAGCACTCACAGGAAACACATGTCTGTGTTGTCCTAAGTCCAGTTACTAATTAGCACGTTTCAGTAGCACATTTCACGGAGGATAGGGAGGATTTCAAAGGGATTCCTTCCTTTTAAGTTGAGACAGCTGGTGCTAATTACCAAGCAGGAAAAGAATGTGCAAACAGAACATTGAGACGCCCTAGGTGGAACAGAAGGCTGAGGGGTCTTCTGGTCCTATTGTAGCACTTTCCTCCAGTGGTTGGAAGGGGCTGCAGATTACCTACATCTTCACCTGACCCCTGGGAAACAGCTGTCCGGTTTCATCACCCTGCAAGCAGGTGGGAAACACAGCCCAAGAACATGGACTCAAAGGTCATTTCACAGGGTGCATGTAAATTTCACAGAGTTCTAGTTGGAGCTCTTGTAGTAAACCAGCTTTCCCTCACTCAGAAATACACAGCAAAATAAAAGTGAAGCATGGCTTCTTCCTTTCTCAGTAACCCAGGGGATTATCGATTCAAAGTTTATCTTTATAATTAAGTGTTGCTATGAAATGATAGCCATCCAGACACTCCAGATGATGGGTGGTAGGGAAAAAGGAATCTTGATTCTAATTCAATCGTACCTGTAATGGAAAGAACACTAAACCAAAAATCAAAAGATTTCTGATGGGGCACCTGGGTGGTTCAGTGGGTTAAGCCTCTGCTTTCGGCTCGGGTCATGATCCCAGGGTCCTGAGATTGAGCCCCACATCGGGCTCTCTGCTCAGCAGGGAGTCTGCTTCCCTTCCTCTCTCTCTGCCTGCCTCTCTGCCTACTTGTGATCTCTGTCTGTCAAATAAATAAATTTAAAAAAAAAAAAAGATTTCTGATGCATACTAATTACAAGGCTTGGGGAAAGTTATTTAATTTTTCTGAGCCTCAGATTTCCATCTATAAAATGAGAATAATGGGGCCTACCCCCACAGACTTTTTGTGGGAGTTTCAGAGTATGATAGAAGTACAGTACGTGTTTATGTGACTCTCTAGATAAAGGTAAAATTCGTGTAGATCTTTGGAATGTGATTTCCAGCAGAAGCCAACCAAAGTACTCTCAGTCCTTCGGAAGTGTATGAGTACCCCATCGTGGGAGGTGCTGTCTGGGGTTTTGAGGCTATCCAGAGACAACAGAAAGCTTGCAGGATGACTAGCTGGGCATTAGCAACTAACTTCACCATCAGGAACAATTATACGAAGATAGTGAAGCAGAGCGACTAAAGGTCAACTTTCTGCAAGTTCTGAAACTCCACTGCCTAGTTTCAAATGCTGCGCCACCACTTCTCATCTGTGTGACCCTGGGCAAATCACTTGGCCCCAAGGATAAAATAAGAATAACAGGAATGACACCAACTCCTGGATGGCTTCATGGTGAGGATTACGTGGCAGGTAACATAGGCGCGATGCTTGGCAGATTATAACTTTTGTCTCAAAAAATAATAGTTCTGGGGCGCCTGGGTGGCTCAGTGGGTTAAAGCCTCTGCCTTCGGCTCAGGTCAGGATCCCAGGGTCCTGGGTTCGAGCCCCACATCGGGCTCTCTGCTCAGCAGGGAGCCTGTTTCCTCCTCTCTGCCTGCCTCTCTGCCTACTTGTGATCTCTATCAAATAAATAAATAAAATCTTAAAAAGAAAAATAATAATAATAGTTCTGCTATTGAAAAGACCAAGTTGGTATTATTTTGATTACAGAGCCGAGTGACAGGTTCATTTTGCTTTATTTATCTTTTAACGATTACTATTAGCGAACACGTATGCGAGGCTTACGTTATGCAACTTTCACGCACCTTGATTCATTTAGTCCTCATAGCACCCTGTGAGGAATGCTGGTGAGGAACAGGGTGGGATATAAACCCAGGCGGAAGGCTCGCTCCTTAATCACTGCATGAATGCACGTGGGCTGGTGGTCAAGGCCAGGGGGAGGGGGGAGGAAGGGTAAGCGAGGACTACTTGCTGTAGTGGTAGTTTGTACAGCTGGATTTGAATCTGAAAATATTCCACGCCCTTGCTGGGCTGAGTGTCACCCCTGCACAGCACGAGGGCAAGTGTATTTAGCTGCTTCTGCGTTGACAGTCCTCATGCCCCGCCTCCTCAAAGCAGGACCATTTGTTGTTCTTTTATCTGCTCCGTTACTTCTACTTTCAGAGACTGGAAATAGTCCTGAAAGATCCAGGAGGTGTCCCCACCGCCGTTCCAGATATTCTACTCTTAAAGACAAAAATAATAACTCAGAATAATGGCAAGATAAATTCGATGAATCAAATACCACTGAAAATCCTTTTAACACCCACGTTCACTGCCTGTCTGAAAAGTTCCAAGTTCTATCGTTTTCAACCAAGCCCAAAGATTTCACTCGGCTCTTTTTATATCAAAGGGAAAGAAATTTCTGAATCATTATGAGTGCTTTTTATTACACCTAATTTTTAGGAATAGTGCCTAGACTCATACCCTCCGGATCAAGGAACTCGCTGAAAGGTTGTGGATTGCTCAAGTTATGAGCAACAGTGTCTGGTTGGTATTACACGATATTGCCCTAAGGTGGAAATGTACCAGTTCTTGTGCAGAGACGCCTTTGAACCTGAGAAGGCACACTTGGAAGATAATTAGGTAGTAGCTGACCATGCGACAGTGGATTAAACATAAGCCAGTTGTGTGACACCAGAGGAGAAAACTGTTTCATGTTTCAGAGGACATACAGAAAGCCTGAGAAATGACACAAAGAGAGACAGTGGCAAACAAGATGACCAAACAATGCCTTCGGTCATTTACAGAACAGAGCCCTTCCTGAGAACTCCAAGGTCATGCGGGTTTGTCCCAAACCCTGCTCTCTCCCCTTCCCTGGCTCTCTCTGTCAGACATTCCGGTTCTCGTCATTCATGCTCATCGCTTGCCAACCAAGTTGCTACATCCTGCATCTGGGCTCTTGGTGACGCTTGGCTTCCTCTCCAACTTTCCTTCCGTTCTCTAATAATCTGCATCTTATGATTTGCAGACACCTGACCAAAACTCATGAGCCAACTCCGAGAGTGTATAGTTTCAGGGGGTGTTTTATTTATTTTTTTTTCTGGCACTCAGTGGGCGTCTATACATTGAACTAGTACTGTGTGTGTGTGTGTGTGTCTACACACACACATATATATATATTCCCTTGAAATTAAGTTCTTGCTATTTAATTATTTACCAGATCTTCCACACTGACAATATTTTCCCACTAAACTGCTTGAAAATAGGAGGGATGATTTCCACATCTTTTCTGTTTGCCAATGACCTCCTTCTCATGCCATGGGTCACCCCCAATAGATACTCCATTATGGTGGTAAATTGTCTGTAATCCCACTACCCTCAAGTTGTCTGCCATTGAGATGGCTATAAGAAAGAGGTATAGTTCTTGGTTTTGTGACAACAAAGGGTAGAACCATCAGTAAGTACCGACTCTGCCGAGATCTTCAAATAACATCCACTTAAATTCTAGAAGCAGGTGTATAGCTTCAGGATCCCAGTTGATGTGTGCAAGGCCAGCTAATGTGGGGGTTATAAGCATGATTTGGGGAGTCCAACTCTCCATCCTCTGCCATTTTATAGCTGGTTGAGCTAATTAACCTCTTTAACCTCAGCTTTCACTTCTAGGGGATAAAGATAATCATAGTATTCAACTCATAGAGATTTTTTATAAAGAAGATAATATAGATAGTACAGCACCTGGGACAGAGAAAGCCCTCAATAAATGCATGCTATGAATAGCATGATGGAAATAATTAACCAAGAAGTCAAATACATTTGAAAGACACAATAGACTATTGCTAACGATAATCAGTGTATCCAGTTTCGAAGTTTAACTTTTACAAATACATATTTTGAGTAGTTAAGGTATTCATAATTAACAGCCCTAAATGTTAAAAGCTGTGTGGCATCCGGGTATCACCAGGGCTTTATAGTCATTCAGATATGGGTAAAAATTATAATTTTCCACTTACAAGTGAAATGGCACAAGACAAGTTGGATAATGTCTTGAAATTTGTTTCCTCATCTGATACGAGGGAAAAAGGCAATTCTGACCTTGAAAGATGGTTATAATCTCATATAAATCATCTAGCAGTCAATGAGTGACTCCTGTCATCATTTCTGAGCTCTTTATATTCCTGATTATTGTAAGGGACAGAGCTATGCAATTTTCAGATAAATCTGTAGCAGAACATTTCACAGAGCTCTGCCTCTTCTTCTCCCTAGTAGCATTCTCTCAGGATTAAGAGGCAAGTATTTCTTTGGGAACAGACCCATGTGGGAGAGCTTGGAGTAGGCAATTTGCGGACTCATTTTCTATAGTGTTGGCAGAATGTGGGCCGTCATCATAGGCTGGGCATTGTCTTGCTTCCTGCAGTCTTACACTTGCCACAATGTGGCATGGTGTTATTTTCATCTCCACGATGGGCTGATTATAAGGTAAAGCTGTGCTGCCAGACCAGCATTCCAGGTGCCTGCTCTAATAACTACAAGTGTTATTACTTAAAAAAGAGAGAGAAAGAGAGAGAGAGATGTGAAGGGAAAACAAGGAGGCAACAAGCAGCAAGCACCTCAAACCTCACCACAAAGAGACCAGATGTTGCTAGATGGTATTTTGTTTGGATGAGTTCTGCCTCATCTTCCCTGGGATCAGGTGAGGAATTCCACCAATGCCTTCCCAAGGCAATAAAACTGACAAGTATTTAGCAACATCTGGAACCTGGAACCAAGGAGTGTTCCCTTTCCTTTTCTCCACTGAGAAGGCAGTGAAATGGCAGAGAGGAGATATACACAAAGCTATGAAGGGGCCAAACTATAGGTAATTCAATTTATGCTTTCCCTACATAAGGTGTAGGATTGGGGCCATTCACTCGTTCATCCAAACCGCACTAGGAACTGAAAATTTCAGGGGATGTAATTGTGACAAGGACAAAAATACACACACTGTCCTTGACCTTGGGAGGCTTCTAGTCTAGGGATTTAACAAACAAAAAAGCAAAAGGCAAACAAACAAACCACACATAATTACCAATTAAAATAGTGGCTTTAATCTTTAAAAGGAAAGATGAGAGAGAATCACAAGGGAAGGATACTTATGGAAGGAAAGTCACCTGAAGGAGCAGTCATTTAAGCATAGATAGAGGGCTTGGATGAATATCCAAAGCTGATGGAAGAGGATGTGGTAGACCCGGAGGCTGGTGGGAACTGCATGGGATAACGGGCCTCAAGAAGAGTAAGTAATGCGGAGAGAAGCAATGATGAATGTGGAAAAATAGCTAAGGGCCTGTTCATGGTGACCTCTGAGTCATGATTCATATTGTCAGTAGAATAGAAACCATTGAATAGCTTTTATTTTATTTTATTTTATTTTTAAGGTTTTATTTATTTGAGAGAGAGAGAGAGGTCGTGAGTGAGGGGAAGGACAGAGGAAGAGGGAGAAGCAGATTCCCCGCTGAGTGGGGAGCCTGATGCGGGGCTTGATCCCAGGACCCTGAGACCATTAGCTGAGCTGAAAGCAGATGTTTAATTGACTGAGCCACCCAGGTGCCCCCATTGAATAGCTTTTAGAAGGAGAAAGACATGATGTGATTTAGACCATCTATCATAACAATCAGAGGACAGGCTCATGAAACGGATTACTGAGGTTCAGATCCTGGCTCGATCATGTATTAACTGCATGACCTTAAGCAAATTATTTTGTTTCCTCATCTATAATAATAATAATAATAATAATAATAGTGTTTACTCCCTTGTTTTGAGGCTTAAATGAACTATTTCCTGGGAAACCCACAGCATAGTGGCTAAGACACAGTAAGTACTCAATAAAAGTTACACATGTAACACTATTTTATACATACAAAATTCCAAATTTTATATGTTGAAATCTTAATCCCCAATATGATGGTATTAAGTGATGGGACCTTTGGGAAGGAGTTAGGTCATGATGGTGGGCCCCTCACTAATAGGATCAGCACCCTTACCAAAAGGCCGGCTCTCAGCTCAGCAGGGAGTCTGCTTGAGATTTCCCTCTCCTCCCTCTGACCTTATCCCCACTCACATGCATGCTTGCTCTCTCTCTCTCTCTCAAATAAATAAATCTTTAAAAATGTGAGGGGAAAGTAGATCAAGGATAGATTGATCTTAGACGAGTTACACAAGCTGAAGGGTGGCAACAGTTCTCTCCCCTTTGTACCATGTGAGAATACACTGAGAAGGGGGCACTATGCAAATCAGATGGGGATCCTCACCAGAACTCGACCATGTTGGCAAAACTGATCTTGAACTTCCAATCTTCAGAGCTGAAATAAATTTGTGTTGTTTATAAGACACCCATCTATGGTCATTTGTGACAGCAGCCCCAAACTAACTAAGACAATCTACAAAATAATTTTCAGTTTTTAAAGGTCATTGCTCTTGCTGCTGTATGGACAAAGAATGAAACACAAGGAAAAGTAGAAGCAGGAAGATACATTGAGAGGGTGTGTTTGGTAATACAGGCTGGAAATACTGAAGGCCTGAAATAGGAGGACAGAAATGGAGATGATGAGAATGAGAAGGATATCAAGATGCTAGTTTGGGTATGAGTAAACTGGACTTTCTAATACATTGGATATAAAAGTGAGGGGAGGGGCATCTGGGTGGCTCAGTTGGTTAAGTAACTGACTCTTGATTTGGGCTCAGATCATGGTCTCAGGCTCATGAGATAGAGCCCAGCATCGGGCTCCAGGCTCAGCAGCGAGTCTGCTTGAAATTTTCTTTCCTCCTTTCTCTGACCTTCCCCCTACTCACACACATGCTCTCACTCTCTTTCTCTCAAATGAATCTTAACAAAATGTGAGGGGAAAGTAGATCAAGGATATATCTTAGGCTAGTTACACTAGCTGAAGGGTGGCAACAATTCAAACATCCATCAATGGTTGAATAGACAAACAAATTGTGGTACATGTGTATGATGGGATATTATCTAGTCATAAAAGGAATGATACACTGAAACACTCTACAATGTCGATGAACCTCCAAACATTATGCTAAGTGAAAGAAGAAAGAAGGCAGACACAAGAGATCACATATCGTATGATTACATTTATGTGAAATACCTAGAAAAAGAAAATCCATAAAGACATAGAACATATTGGTGACAGCCAGGAGCTAGAAGGAGGTGAGGATTGATAATAGCTACTTAATGGGTACCAAGTTTCCTTTCAGGGTGAGGGCAATGTTTTGGAACTGGATAGAGAAACATCACGATTATACTAAATATTGGCAAGCTGTTTACTTGAAAGTGATTAATTTATGTTATGTGCATTTCACCTCAATACAATTTTGAAAAGAAAGAATAAATCTTGGGGAACTGTCTGTCTCAGTCAGAAGAGTATGTGACTCTGGATCTCAGGGTTCTGAGTTCAAGCCCCATGACAAGTGCAGAGATTACTAAAATAAATAAATAAACTTATGAAAAAGAGAAAAATAACACTCTTTAAAGGTCACCTGAGTGGCTCTGTCAGTAAACATCTGACTCTTGATTTTGGCTCAGCATTGTGAGGTTGAGCCTTGAGTCAGGCTATGTGCTGGGTGTAGAGCCTGCTTAAGATTCTCTCTCTCCTTCTGCCCCCACCTTTTAAAAACAAACAAACAAATAAATAAATCTTGGATTTTGTCTGATTAACTGGGTGAAGAGTTGCTTGAGATCAAGGAGCTCTGTGTTCTGTTTGGGGCATTTGAATATGCAATGTTCATAACTTATACAAAGGTATAAGCAATAAGTTAGATATTCAGTTCTGGGGATCAGAGGAGATGTCAGAACTCAATGCATAAAATTTAAAACAGTGGTAATAGAGGGGATAAGTAAGGAGAGAATTCAGGCAAAAGACAAGGTAATAGGATAAGCACTGAGAAATGCCAACATTTCAGAAGAGAACCCAACAAAGGAGATTGAGAATTAGAGCAAAATTAAGAAAATAATCCTTAAAGCCAAGAGATGAGCATACTTAAAGAAATTTTTTTAAAAAACAAAGTGTCAGCTTGGACAAATATTGCTAAAAAGCCCAGTTAAGATGAGCAAGGAAGAAGTCCATTGGATTTGGAAACCTGAAGGATGTTGTTGACCTTACCAAAAAAGGTTACAGATAGAAGAAGTATAGAAGCACTTGTACTGGGTTGAAGAGTGGAAGAAAGATGAGGAGGTATAAGCAGTGTGTCTGGATACTCAGGAATAGGGTTATGAAGGAGAACAAAAAAATAGGGAGGGAACTAAAACAGTAAGGTATGGTTATGTGAAAAAAAAGTCTCGGAAGGTGGGAAATACTAGAGTATGTTTATACTCATTTAGGACGGGAATGATTAAATAATCAAATGTGAATATTCAGAGACAGCATGAATGAGTCAAGGAGCAGGTTAGACCTTGATTATCTTGATAACCCAAGAGATAATGGGATCCAGAGAAAATATGGAGAAATATCCCTTCTTGGAGGAGGAAGAACACTTTGCTCAATGTGGAGGAAGAAGTATTAGGACACAGATGTACCAAGCTGACAAGTTTTGTGGTGGGAAGATGAGTGAGTTCATTTCCAATGACTTCTATTTTCTCAATGAAGTATGAGTCTGGGTCATCAGTAGGAGGAGGATGTGTGGGAGGTTTGAGGAAAAGGGAGATGATATGGTACAGTCATCTCATGCACATGAAGAAATTTAATAGTATTCCTGAGCTGTCCTGAGTTCTTGCTTGAGGTTTCTGAATTCTGAATCAGTCATCTTGGCTTTGTGATTTTTCCCCAACAAAGTTGCGCCTTGGGTTTGAGCAAGGGACAAGCAGGAAAGAGTCCTGCAAACTTAGAATAGCCTTTATGATTCAACCCAGACCTATCATCTTCCATTTCCTGCACATTGGCTAGTGAGCACTGAAGGAAGTTCAATAAGCCCATCTGTTAAATATAGAAGGGGAGAAGCATCAGCATCAATGCATTTTGTGCCTGGACAGCTGCCAGCAGTAATAATAAGGTTATGTCCAAATCCTTAGTCCAATTAGCCAACACATCCAGTAAGAAACAGACTTGTAGCCATGCGTGCACTGCTGAGCAGAAAGGGTTGCCATGAATATCACCATATTAAAAAGACCAAAGTTGTCTCAGGAGCTAAAGTGAAGGCTCATTAATTCAGTGTAGCATATGTTTGGGTTAAAGACAAATGATAGAACAAGTAAAGAATTGCAGGTGTGTTTCTTTCCAAATAGACTATGATCGATCTATGTGAGCCTAACTTGTGTCAAAATAATTTTCAAATAAGTGGGGTCCAAGTTAACTATCTGATAAAGGAAAGTGGGAAAAGGAAAAAAAAAAAAGCCTATAGAGTCTAGTGAAATCACTAAAATAGAAAGTAGGATAAGAAGAAAGGATGGGGGGGCGTGTGTGTGCCTGGGTGGCTCAGTGGGTTAAAGCCTCTGCTTTCGGCTCCAGTCATGATCCCAGTGTCCTGGCATCAAGCCCCACATCGGGATCTCTGCTCAGCAGGGAGCCGCTTCCCCTTCTCTCTGCCTGCCTCTCTGCCTACTTGTGATTTCTTTCTCTCTGTCAAATAAATAAAGAAAATCTTTAAAAATAAAAGAAGAAGAAGAAGAAAGGACGGGTTTTAATGTCAGAAAAGACTTTTACATGGATTGACCGAACAAGAAAAATCGTAGCAACTGATGCTCTTATTATGGACAGAGGAATCTTCTGTGCCATCCTTTGGGAATTTACCTGCCTCTGTCTTTCATCACATTGTTTAGCAAGGCTCATATGTTGTCCCCTGCTCCTCACCATCTGTCCACACCTACTCCTTCAGGAATCCATTCTATCCTCTCTTCATGATGCTTCAGGTGTTGGTTTAACAAATTCTCCAGGAAGACCTTCCTATATGCCGCTCAGCCTTATTTATGCCCTGCCTTCTATGGAGTATGCTTTCTTGAGAACACTTATTACTGGTAGAATTATATTTGGGGGAGCAGGTAATTGTTTAATTGCTGCCTATGTCTGCTAACCACTGTATTCCCAGTTCTTGGCATACATCCTATCACACAGAGACCAGGGCATAATTGTGGGAGAAAAGAAAGAGAGGGAAGAAGGAATTTTTAAAGGGAAGGAAGGAAGAACAACAGAAAGGAATGGACATCCCTCAACCTACAAAGCTTTTCTCCTGCCTTTAAATTCATAGGAAATTGTTTCTATGTAATACCTCGATATATACTATTCTGATACTTCTATGTAATACCTCAATATATACTACTCTGATACTTCTCTTGTATTTTCTAACATGCAAACACTGCATCCACAGTAAATATGTAAATGAATAAGACTCATACCATTTACACGGAAGGATGTAAGAAATACCGTTTACTGAGAGCAGCATCAAACAGAGCCTCAAATGAGCTGATTATTTGTCATGAATCCTTTAGGGTTTTATCTGAAGTATTCTTGAACGTGAACCTTTCCATGGAATAATATAATTCTTATATGGCCTGATTCCACATAAAAGTAGCAAGGGCTTCTTACTTTTCCTCCCTCACTGCCATTCCCTCTCTTCACGATTTTAGCTCCAGCAATTCTGAACAACCCATAGTTCTTCAGAGGCTTTTCCTTTCAGAGGCTGCCATGTTTCTTGCTCAGGACCAATTTCTAGTCACTCTGTTCTACTGGAATTACTGTGTGAGACCCCCATTCACCATAAGATTATGTTTCCTCTCATCTCTGTATTCCCAGGGCTTGATGCATGAATTGAAATCTAGCAGCTACTCAGTAAACACGAACGAGTTATCTTTCATTACGAAGCTATAGCTTTTGGGATCTCCCAGGCTTCACTCAGTCTTCCTGGAGGTTCTTTCCAGGTCAATTACTGTAATCTATAAGATGCCCACATTATAAGAGACATAATACCTACCAGAAATAGACTTCACATTAAACTGTTTTTTATTGTAAGTTTATCTTGATTGAAGGTGACAGAAGGCAGCTGCACCTGCAGTGAGCATAGCAATAACATATGGACTTGTCAAATCACTATGTGGTACACCTGAAACTATTGTAACATTATGTGTCAAGTATACTTCAACAAAAAATAAAATTAATTAAAAAATAAATAACTTTATCTTGGTTATACAAGCCTGCATCAGATATTTTACAAAATCATCCATTCCTACAAAAACTACATTCAAGAATATCATACTAAAATTTTTTTAAGATTTTATTTATTTATTTGACAGAGAGAGAGAGATCACAAGTAGGCAGAGAAGCAGGCAGAGAGAGGGGGGAAGCAGGCTCCCCGCTGAGCAGAGAGCCCGATGCGGGGCTTGATCCCAGGACCCTGAGACCACGACCTGAGCCGAAGGCAGAGGCTTTAACCCACTGAGCCACCCAGGTGCCCCTCATACCAGTTTTATTCACAGAAAATGGAATCAGCTTCGACCACACAGTAAGAAAAAAAAATGACATTATCTTGAAGACATTGCATGCTTTAATACAAGGAAAGATTGACATATTTTATTTCTCACCACTGTACTTTTTCTTCCTCACCCCCTTCCTCATGTCCTACCATTTTTCCTTCCTTTGTTCTTTTCCTTTCCTCTTGTGTTCTCCAACTGCCTGAGACACATAGGACTTGCTTAGATCTACTTAGAGCAATCGCGGGGATGATGTTTACTAAATCTTTTCCTAACATGAGGGCTTAGGTTGCTGGTCGTATAGATTGGAAATGTAAGTTTTTGTTCTTAGGTCCTATATGACCCCAATTCAGAAAAGAAATGCATTGTAAAACTGGAGACTTTCTCTTTCAATAAGCCCCATACCATTCTTAATATCAAATGCAAAGAACAAAAACAAAAAACAAAACAAAACAAAAAACAGATTGGGGCAGGGGGAAGGAAAGGACAAAGTAAAATATAGAAGCAAAAGGATTTTCTTCCAGGACGTTATAAATAGCACGAAGGAGGAGAGAATAAAATTTCAGTTGACAGCACAAACCTGCAGAGGGAAGGATGGGAAAAGGCAGTTAAGAGCTGTGACAATGTCAACTGAAGACCTAGCAAAAGGGCAGGTTGCCCTCCATCCTTAGGGAAGGTGCAAGCTGAGCCATTGCTAGGGGGAGCCATCCTCGGGGAAGCTGTGACTCAGTGATGCCAGCAATGGTGTGTGGGCTAAGCAAAGAATTATGGTAAAGAAAATGACTGCTCAAACTGTTGTTGTGACAGCAGCACTTACTGGCACCTGTAGTCAGAAAAACTCACTCATTCACCTTTACAAGTGTTGTTTATGAGGCATCTGCTCTACCTAGTTCCTAAATAAGCACTTTTTTTCCAGATTCTCATAACCTTATATTTAGAGTGTTCCCAAATGGTCTTTTCCCCTCTAATCTCTCCCTGTCCCAGTCTGTCCTGCTCATGAAGTCCAGGAAATTCCTCCTCCTACACAAGAGTGGCTATAAGCACAGGCTCTAGAATTAGACTTCCCAGATTCAGATCCTCGCTCCAGAACTTATCATCCTTCGGTCTTGGGCAAAGTAGCTCAACTCTCAGAGCCCTCGTGCATCAGTCCGCCTAGACTACGGAGCAGAAACAAATTTCCCTAAATCTCCATTGACTTAGCAATCATGGCTCGTTTCCTGCTCACGTTGATGTCCATCATAGGTTTGAGGCTATGCTTTGCAATCATCTTATTCTGTGACTCAGGCTAAAGGTGCAACCTCATCTAGATTATGTTGGTGGTGGCCAAGGAAAGCCATGCAGAGTTCTGAAAGCTTTTGCAGATTCCTTGCTGTGAAATAACTTCATTCTTTCCTCCCAAATGCCATACTCACCATCCCCCACCCATCTGCAAACATTTAGCCCTACAAAACCAAAGTACCACTTGCCATCTTCCACTAGTAATTGTTTGAGATTTCAGATACAGTTGGCTTAATTAATATAGAGTACTGAATCTACCCAAGGAAAACAGGGCTTTCTACAAAAAAAATCTTGCTCGTAAAATGGAACTAAGATACCAAGACCTCATTGTTACCCCCCACACAGGAATGATATGGAAAAAAAACTACCTAAGCGCCTTCATATTCTCAATGAATATACCCACACATCTTCACAAATCCTCACATTTCCAAATGCCTTTTTTAAAAAAAGATTTTATTTATTCATTTGACAGAGAGAGACACAGTGAGAGAGGGAACACAAGCAGGGGGAGTGAGAGAGGGAGAAGTAGGCTTCCTACAGAGCAGGGAGCCCAATGTGGGACTTGATCCCAGGACCCCGAGATCATAACCTGAGCTGAAGGCAGACGCTTAACGACTGAGCCACCCAGGTGCCCTCCCAACACCTTTGTAGCATATCAGCTATTCCATAAAATACATCTAAGTATAATGTCATGAAAGGAACGGCATTTGTGAAGATGGTGAATAAAAAACCAGCGACATCACATAGAAGAATGACAGTCAGTACAGGCATCAAACCCAAAACCCCAAAAGTTCACACAATAAATGTTTATTTCCTGTTCTCATCACCATCCAGTGTAGGTGGGTGGTGGCAAGGGGTGGGAGGGGACTAGGAATTCTGCTCAACACACTCATTCAGGGGCCCAGACTCCTTCCATTTTGCCACATTATTCTCTTGTATCCTTAGAGTCCTCTCCATTTAGCTGTGAGAGAGAAGGTGCTTAAAGGGCCACATTTGGGACAGTGTTAAGACCTAGGCCTAGAGGGGCACCTGGGTGGCTCCGTGGGTTAAACGTCTGTCTTTGGTTCAGGTCATGATCCCAGAGTCCTGGGATTGAGCCACACATCAGGCTCCTTGCTCAGCAGGGAGCCTCTTCTCTTTTTCCTCCCAGCTCCTACTTTCTCTTGCTATCTCTGTCTCTCAAATAAATAAATAAAATCTTAAAAAAAAAAAAAAAAAGTCCTAGGCCTGAAAAGAATGTTTTTATCACTTCCCCCACATTCACTGAGCACAACTCTGACACAGAGCTGCATCCAGCTGCAAAGGAGCCTGGGAAACATTGTCTAGCTGAGTGCCAAAAGGAAGGCAAGGAGGGAAAATAACCAGCCAGTCCTTATCACAGTGACCTAGGCTCTTTCTAGCTAGATGACCCGAATCGGTACACAAGCTTTAAAGTCCATGATTCAAATACGCAAATTTACAGAATCAGAAATTACAGCATATTCTGTACATTTGTCCTCAAGTGCCGTGTAGCTTTGGGAATAGCAAATGTCTGTTTTGCTATTATAAAGCACCATTCTGATACAAATGGCTGAATCATTGCCTGAAGCCGAGGAGTCTGATCACCGAATCAAGCTACTTACAAGGTAACAGGTAGAAGAGACTAGACATTCAAACGCTCTCTTGCAGAACAAGCACACAGGGACAGAGCACCATCGTGCTATGCTTTGTGCAAACACACAAACTCCTCCCACAGAGGCTGACATAATGGAGAAAGGAGGAAAGAAGTGAAAGGATGTGTACACACGGAATTGAACCAAATCAAATATTTTGGGATACGCTTGACTACCTGCCCTGATAAGGAATAAGATGAATTCATGAGATTTTCCTGGCCTCACAGTCAATAATTGTCAGAAAATTGTCAGACCCAAGATGGATGACATCATGCAGGGTAAATGAAGAGCATTTCCTTCTACATTGATTGGTGCTTGGGTTTTGTTTATACCCTTGCTGCCCTGGGCCATGTAAGTAACCAGATATTGTAGATTTGAAACAGGCTTTCCATTTGCATCACTGGGCAATGAGTGCAGCCAACAGGAAGCCCAGTGATTCAGATAACTTGTTTTAATTGAAATCAATACCAACACAAGCAAAACTGCCTGGAATGGCAGTGCTCTGATGGAATATTTTCATGGCCCCTGCCTATAAAAACTGTTATCAAGAATGAACTATTAACGTCAACAGTGACTCATAGTGCTTTCCAGGAGGAAAATTAAAAAAAAAAAAAAAAAAAGTTTGGACCAGTGACAGTTTTCAGTTAGGAAAAAAAAAAATAATGAAATTTTATTTCTTCAGGTGTCTGTTGAGTTTCAGTCATAAACTCAAATTCAATCCCAGCTTGAGCTTCCGTTAAATAGAAAGGGACCATTAGCCACCCTAGTCCCTCTCCGGCCAGCTTTTCTCCATTCTTTCTTTTCCACGCTCACTCAGGCCTGGTGAGAAACAGGATAATTATGATAATATTTATCAATTCTAGGTGCAGGGTGATGTTCTAATTCAGGGGTCAGCAAAATTTGTCTTTCAAGGACCAGATAGTAAGTATTTTAGGCTTTGTGAGCCCTACTGCCTTGATCGTAACTATCCAGTTCTGCTGAGGTAGTACAGTTACATAGACAATGCATCATGAATGGGTGTCCTTGTGCCCTAATAAAACTTATTTATAAAATAAGCAAGAGGCCAGATGTGGCCTAGAGGCCATAGTTTGTGGACCCTGGTCTAGACTTCATATGTATCTTCACTGAGGAAGGTATTACTATTCTTATTTTAGAGATGAAGTTGACACCCCTCAAAGCTTCCCCTCTAGTTATGGGGAAGGTTATGCCTCGTACCAAAGCATCCTGTACTTTCCCCACTTTGCCACTCTAGTGCCTGACTACAGAAAGCAGCCAACCTGTGAATGGGCAAAAGCTACACTCCTTGGCCTGATTATTTACAAATGCAGCTGCCAGATTGCAGAGATGTCCAGTTCTTGTCTCTTGGTGATCCAGTGTTGATCTGACCAAATTTTCATGATACAAGGTCCATAAGGAATCAGATGCTACCTAAAATCAGCTCTGTACCTGAATGTAAACTCCTAAAATAAGTTTTCCCTCTGTGGCCCCTGGAACTTCCCGTTCAACACTAAAAAAAAAAAAAAAAATCAAGAATTGGGTCAGATTTGAAGGGTACTTGAGAAGTAATTGGATATATCACAAGTAACGTATTTAGAACATTCGTGTGTTGAAAGCCTATAGTCCCAGGACCTTGCCCAGCACCTGACACATGGGAAGTCCTCAAGAAATACTTGTGCCGTGTCTTCATGGAATAATGAAAATAAATATTATTCCTGCTCTCTGAAAGCTGACGTTCCAATAGAAAAGAAACACACACACACAGAGATCCTGTAGTCTGCCCTGCATTCTTGCTTAGAATCAAGAGAATTAAAAACTGCTATTGTTGTCCAGAAGAGTAAACAAAGTTTAACTCTTCTCCGCAAGCATATCATCATCAAAGCTGGCTTTTGAAACTTGAGTAGGATTAGGTAGGTGGAGATGTTGAAGAGAAGGCATCTCGGGCAAAGGAGACGTGGTGAGCAAAGACAGGGTGAGGGAAAGAGGTGGCACATCGAAGTAGGATAAAAGCTGTGTGCTTTGACTAGAGCGTTGAACAGGACAGGGGGATAGTGAAGGAAAAAGTAGGTTGGGAGAAAGTATGACTTGAACAATGACAGAAAGATTTTGAAATAAAACCTAATGATGGGAAGTGTATCTCCAAATGGAAGTTAAAGTTTTCTATCTTCTTCAAAAAACAAAGTTATTTCCTAACTCAAAAAGAAATAGCTAGGAAAAAAAAAATGATGCTGAAATTGTAATAAGGCAGACAACTGTGTAGTCTTGAGATGGAACAAAGGATGTCACTAAACAATTATCTGCAAAGTTAGAATATTCGTTATTTGCTCGATGTATGAATTTACATCTCTTCTAATTTAACTTATATCTCAGGAGGTACTATAACCTCAAGAGAAGGGAAGTGACTCTGTTTTTCTCACTGTTATGTTCTCACCACCTAGCGCAGTGCCTGCTATGAGCAAATGCTCAATAAATGTTTCAG